>JASGAU010372403.1:0-30530 GCA_030220045.1 Australoheros facetus
GTTTCAGTAGTGTTAGTGAGAGCGTTTCAGTTGTGTTAGTGAGAGCGTTTCAGTAGTGTTAGTGAGAGCGTTTCAGTTGTGTTAGTGAGAGCGTTTCAGTTGTGTTAGTGAGAGCGTTTCAGTAGTGTTAGTGAGAGCGTTTCAGTTGTGTTAGTGAGAGCGTTTCAGTTGTGTTAGTGAGAGCGTTTCAGTAATAATGTCCCTAACGGCCCCTCATACAGGGAGGACAGGGAGTGTAGTATGCACATACAGAAGGGTGATTAGGGGTAAGGCACAGCTGGGGGAACAAGACACAGGTGCTGACAGTCAAGACAAACAGGGGGAGGCAGGAAGCAAAACTCAAAGCAAGACGCTAGATAAACCACCCGTCAAAGTAAAATGGGAAACAGTGCAAAAGAAACATAACTAAACATGAATATCAGAAGAATTGCTCTAAACAGGAAGACCGAGACAAGGAAACACCAGAGGACAAATCCATAAACACTGAAAGAGGGGACAAAGAATGGCTTGGGAAACACTGAGGGAGCTAAACAGATGAAAAATAAACTCAAAATAGAAACTGAAACTAAATAAAGACCAAGAATACAGAACTAACCGTAGTTTTGTATTCTTGGTCTAAAACAAGCATCCAAAACTATATACAATCTAGACAGTAACATCTTCATCTATTGTTGGCAATAACTAATATCTATTTGATGGAATATTTAATATTTACTTACACTACATAAATAAGAAAATTCTTTTTCAGCAGCAGTTTAGAATAATTTCTAATGTATAATTTTGCTTATTTGAAAATTTGACAGTAAGGGTTGTGCACATTTGCAGTGTAACCGTGCCTGTTTTTGCACTGACTGTTTTCTGTACAGAGCATGTACAGCTCAGCACTGACAGCAGTGAACATCCAGAGTGGCACAGGAGTCATTTTCTACTATTTCTAGAACCCGCTGTGATATGGTTGTGCCAGAGAAGAATATATACTTTTCTTTTCTCCTTGTGCTGAGGATCTTCACCATCTTAGTTTAGCATATTAGCATGTTGTGTTAATATTTGCTCATTAGCAGTAAATGTAAAGCACGGTTGAAGTTGGTCTCCGCTGGTTGCCTGAAGACAGTGTAACGTCAAGGCCTCAGGAAGTTGCTAAATCAGAAATACTAACGCAAACGCTGTAAAACTTCAAACTTGTTTACATGTGTTAATTAGTAAGCTTTAGAGATGCAGATTTGTTCAGTATTTATATTTGGCTTTTCTAGAGTGCTAGTGAACGGAAAATAAAACACTGCCATGGTTGGCTTTTTTCCCCCCCTTGATTAGAGTGGTGTGATATTTTGCTTAGTATGAATATGACCTTCTGAGTTCAGAATTAATTTTGCCATTAGCAAGCAGAGCAAGTTTCTTCTGGCCGGCTAGCCTCAGTAACTACCCCTCACAGCCCTGAGCAGTTCTCCCTCAAGCGTTAATGTCATTAGAGTTATTCATTTGACTCCTTCTTTATTCTGATTGAATTATTTAGCCTTTCTGTGAACACCCAAGTTAATACCATGTGATTTTAATAAGCTGAGAGGTGAAGGAGAATATTTGAGTGAAGAGGGACAATGGCTTTTATTCTCTACTGCCTCTCTCATGAATGTTTCAGAGAGATCTGTGCAGCCAGGAGCAGGGTCAGCCATTCCACAACTAGCGAGACTTAATAGCTCAGCTTTAGCTAAAGGGCCTGAGCAAAGGATAGCAGAGCCAGGAGACTGTAGTATGCATGCATGCACTGCAGTGACAAGAGCAGAACTTGAGGCCACCCTTGCTCTTACTCCTTCTCATCATCATCTGCACACCTGGTTGATCCAGGTGGACATTGTGGGTGGTGAGCTTCTGAAGTCAAGCTAATGGCTCTGTCTTCAGAAATAGCTCTCTAAGCAATCCAGACAGGCAGCTTTGTTTTGCCATCTGGCTCCAATTGCGCTGACAAAGGCAGAGGTTCTTGCATGAGACAAAGGCGCTGAAATGAGGCCCACTTTAATAAACCCAGGATGATGGGGAGCCACGTTTGTGTGTTATCTTAATGAGCTGTCCAAAGGAAAGCGTGCCTCCCCTTTCAAAGCCAGCCTGATTGGAACAATAACCAGCGATAACTAGAGACCTGGACTCATTCATTTGCAGTGGGATAGGATCCCTTTGTTGCCTTTACAGCAGAGGCAAATAATGTTTAACAAACAGTGGAGCTCAAATTCTGGATGTATTTCTAGGTGCTAAAGCCAGCAGCAACCCTTTCACACACAAACACACAGTGAAGAGCAAGGGAACACACCCGCAGCACACAGAAGCACTGGTTTACACTAATAACCATTCACATGCAGATACGTGCAGCGCATACAGTTCTTGCTGTCTTCATCCCTTACCTCCTCTCTGAAAAGTGTTCAGTAATCTGAGCATGATGCGCTATTTAGAGGGGGCTGCAGTCATGCAAGTGCAACTCTTCCTGTCAGAAGCGGGCGTCTGCACTAGCCCTTGTCTCCCTGAAGCCTGGACTCTAAGGAGTCAGGTCTTAGCAACAAGGCCCTGAAAGAGAGTGCTAGTCAGTGACCCAGTTCTTTCACAGACAAAGAATAATTGGAAAATAACAATTTGACACACTCCCTTAAAAGGAAGAAGAATGTGCAAAATGGTTTTATTGACCCTTCTTAACTGAGGCAAGGTCCTGTGAAGGTGTAAAGTTAGGGAATAGCAGGCCCTTTAAAGGTCATAGAAGAGGGAAGCCCCACCATCTTTCCCCACTGACTCTTCTCTTAACAACTTCATGCCAGGGCCACCACTGAAAGAGTAATGACAGTTACTAAACTCATATTAAAGTTTCAAGCCCAGTACCTTGTCACCTAAATGTTGTGATAATATGAAAAAAAACTAACTAGCTAAAGCTATGAGGTGGTGACTCTTGAGAAACTGAATAGAAACAAGAACAGCTGCATCACAATCAGTCACCTTTGTGCTTTATGTAATTCCCTTTCCATTTTGTTTATTTAGTAGCATAACAATGAAACTATAGCACTTTAATGAATGGGGAAATATAATACTCACCATCTTTTAAATGGGAGCCAAAGTATAGCATCTTTACTGAATGATTGAAATTGTTTGAAGATTCCTTTTGGTAGTGTCTCTTTATGTTTTTAAAATTGCATATTTTTATTGCCTCTAGGATCAAATCCATGACACGTTACCTACCAGCCATCAGTTTGGCTTGTGATAGAAAGTAGTTTTTAAACCGTACAACCAGCTTTTCCACCATTTAATTTGCAATGTAGAAAATTAGATAACTCCACATAGAAAAAAAATGACTGAGGAGGTGGGGTTAAAAATCTGTTGTTCTTATTTGATTGACTTTGCAGGAACTCTGTGGAGTTTCTTACCCACATAGTTTGATGCTATTCTATTGAGCTACAGTCAGTGTGTCAATGAACTTAGCAAGACACCAATAAAAGGCTCAGTGGAAGACTACTTGAAAGAAAATATTGATGTAAGCAAAAATAAATATTTGAAGTATTTTATGAGATTTTCAAATGTTTTATGAGGAAGTAAAAGATCTGCTAGACCTCGCCGGTTTTGCCAGTGTGTTGTGACACTATAATTATGAAGACCTAAATTATTAATCCCAATCTAGTACTACATACAGGGATAAAGGAAAATAAAAAAACAAAAACAAAAAAACTATTCTATACTTCTTGGACAACATGGCATTACCAGTCGAAGGCTTATTTAAAAGTTGCACACACTTTCCTTATAACATAACCCACTTTGACAGACCTGTAGGCCGCTAACATACCATTTCACATTGCCACAGTTCAGATTGAGAGGGCCTTGGAAGGCAGCCTCAGGCAGCTCTGCTTGACATGCCCTCCCTTTTCATTGGCACCAGAAACTCCACCACTGAGCTCTGTGGTCACACATTACTGAGTAAAGATATGTAAATAGAACATTCATGTTGCCTTCATTATTAGATGTGGGTCACTGGATGTCTTCAATAGCGCTAATTAAAAGAGCTCCCTGCACACCACTGCTTAGTAGTTGCGCACAATTATACAAGTGCTGCATTCATGTTCTTTGCTGTTTCAGCAACATACAGTAACCCGTATGTTTACAGTTGTGTTTTCTGCAAGGGTAAACCCTGAAGCACCTTTTCAGGGTTAAAGGCCAAGTAACACTGATTGGATAATAATGGGATTATAAACCTCACATCACATAAATCATGTAGTTCTCACATCACGTAGAATCTTCTAATTATATACAAATGGTTGCAGTATTTCATGAGTGCTTCCTTATTATTTTATATATTTAGTACTGTATATGTAGGTTGAAAAATCTGTAGTTACAAAAGTGAATTGCTAGTTGTTGCAAAAAACTTGCCTTGAGTTTAGAAAGAAATTCATCAAGAATGTGTTGCACACCAAATAACTTCTTCAATGTCTTAGAGGTTATCTCCTAGTCTGTCAGGAAAAGGCCACCTGATCATTGTCAGAAGACAGAGGAAAAAATAACAGCTCTTAAATCATTTGGAATAATGAGTGTTGTCACAGTTAATAAAAGCAGCCAAACCACTCACTGTTGTGCATCACAATAACAGGTCCAATGTTCCAGAGCTTGCTTTTTGCATATTAGACAAATCTAACAGTATATGTAAGGACGAGGTTTCTTTGTGAGAGAATAAGCATACTTTAAGAGTGACAAAAATGTTTTTTTTTTGTTTTGTTTTTCTGGGATGAATCCCCCTGTACAAGTGCCATTTACATCCCACTGCCATACCCACCCACCTTCTACCAATCCCTCTTCTGTCATGTAATCTGCGTTCTTCTGACAGCATAGCCAAGACCCAGTGGGAGAGTGCCTATCCATCTCACTACCCCAATCTGCCTCCCCTGTTTGGTTCCACATGAGCACTCAGCTGCTGTGACTAATTAAATAAAGCGCTGTGCCCTCTGCTTACTGTTAGCCATGGCAAGGTTGGTGCACAAAGATGGAGCAGGGTGTGCTACAGAAGGGGGGAACAGGATAACAACTACTAAGCCTATGATAATGCTTTGGTCCACGAGACAATGGACATAGAAGTTGCCAAAGTGACCACTGTACAGTTGTCATATTTTTTGTTGATTTCATATTTTGAGCCCAACTCTTAATTTTTGTTTTGTTCTCTTACCTTCAGCATTGATACTACTGAAAAGCTAAGGTCAAGAGAATAAAGGTGAGTGTGATTTTATTGTGAGTATGTATTGAACATGTCTTTAAGCACACCTGCATTTTTATGTGTTGCTCAGCTGTCACACTTTTTTTTTCTTCTCCTTATCACAATTGTCTAGTATACTCAGTAGCAATGCTCTGGAGGATATGGGTAAGTGCAGCTGTAATGAAGCTAGGATGAATTAATTCAGCAGACAGTCAGGAATATGAGAAGCTATGACATTTTGATTTTAGGAATCACAGGGTCACTGGCTGAATTGATAAATCTATTTAATTTTATCTGCCATGCAGACATAGATTTTTTTTTAGATGGCCTGTTTAAAGCCACAGTGAGAGTCATAATAATGGTAAACAATTAAGGTGTGAATCATGCAGGATGTCTATCTTTTTGTTGCTGTCTAAAACACATACTCAGTGATCCTTATAAAGTGTTTAAGCTGTTGACGTCAGCCTGAATGTAGCTACAAGAGACCATCTTAACAGTTTTCCCAAGAGTAGCTACATTAAAGAAAACTTTTATAGTGTTGAATAATAGAGAAATATCTATTAATTACTAAAAGTTTACATAAAAGAAATATCCCTCAGGCTAAAATATATTAGACATTTATTATCCATCCATTCTCTTCCGCTTATCCTTTTCAGGGTCGTGGGCTGCTATTCACTGTGCTGCCGTGCTGCATTTATTATATGATGCATAATCTAAGACCTAAGGGAAGTGTAGAAGTGGCTTTCAGCACCATGGACAGTGGCACTTTCAGCATTATATGAAGACAGGGAAGATGGCTACAGACTTACTCTATTATTGTATTGCTTTTTGACTGGGATTGGTTCCTCACCAGTCTAAGCTGAACTGTATATCTCTCTGAAAAAGGCAAGAGAGTTGGTAAGCATAAAAGCACAGACTAGTAAACTAGATTAGTAAGTGGATTCTCCCTGTAGAGCATTTCGAGAATTGTTACATAACTGTCAAGGGAATATTGTGACTATAATGAGTGGAACCTCATGTGTACAGACACATTATACAGAGTCACAAAAAAGTGGCCCAACTAGTAAACAGATAACACACAGTGTGTATGATAGGCATATTGTCTGGAATGCAAGACCAGAGACTCCTAATATCGCTCATTCTATGTTACCTCCTTTTATGGTGCAGTGTGGATAGACTCCCCCATAAGCACATCCTGGCTGGTGTAGACTGGGCAGTCCTCCTTGTTTTAGCTGCCATTCTCCCTCAATTTTCCAACTTAAAAGATTTTCTCTGGATATTTATACTGTACTTTGGGACTGAATCGATTCATGTTCTCCTTCTACCTCTGGGACTTTGGCAGTTGTTTGTCATCTGGGTATTATCATGAGGACATTGTTCCTGTGTATCTTTTTCCTCAGTACTTATATGTGTTGCAGTGTTTGAATTGCTGGGCATCTAGGCACTTCTTAGAGAGTTCTCTGTAAGGCTATATTAGCCTTCCCCCCCCCCCTGAACCCAGCACATGGTCAGGAAAGCCCAGAACCTTAGAGCTATTTTTGGAAAGCTGCAGCACTGTAACCAACAAAGAACACAAGTTGTTATGAGGACAGGAGATATTTTTGTTTTCAAAGCTTTCTTTTCTAAGTGAAAGGATATATTTTCCCCTTTGGTTGGACATAGATCTTTTTGATATTGGGTGCGGATATTTTGGGAGACATTTTAGAGGCAGTCCATTAATTTTGATTTGACAGATACCGGAGTATTTTGTCACTGAGGTGTTGCAGAGATAAGAGCCTGAAGAGTATGTCTTTTGTCAGATAATGAAACAGTTTGTTTTATTTAGCTTTTCTGATCCTTTTTTTGGTATTTGTATGTATTTAATTGTTATCCAGGTCTATATGTGTGTAGAGTAAGGGTGAACATTTATTCCAGAAGATTCAAAGAAAAACTAGATGGTACTGCTCTGCTTACAATTTATGGACCTCAAGCAGTTATACTAGAAATAAGAGATCAGTATGAAAAGCTAAACAATCCTGTCATAAATTGAAAGTGTATATAATTGTTCAGTACAGCCACACTCGAGCATGGGGTAAAAATCCAGCTGTCGTAGGGACAGGTTGCAATATAGTTTAAATATGGGGATAATCATTTTCAGACCATCTCCACAAGATGACATTCACAGCACTGTGCTCTGTTGTACTCATAAAAGTGCCACAAATAGTTGGCAGGGTGTTTTCTAAGCTATCCCACCATCTGACAAGCAGTTCCAGTGGCATTTGTTGGCTTGTTTACTTACTACCACACATTAGCAAAGTATGAAACTACAATGTCCTTCCCTGGGCCTCTAACTCTTACTTTAATAACCACCAGTTTGGTGTTGGTTACGTGAATACTTTTATTACAAGGCTGGACAGTTACAACTTGTTTTTATTATACCCTGATTGGTCATTGCCATAAAGCAGCAGCATGCAGAGTGAGTAGAAGATGATGGAAGGTGCAGAAAGTAATTTCCTGTAACTAGCCAAAATAAAGTCTGGCCAGGAGGAGTCAAAGAGAGGACATTTGTCATTACTGTAGTATCCACTGGCTTTCATCAAGACTGTTATTGCAAGGTAATATCCTGCAAACCTCTAGACCTCCCCACTGCTGAATCATCCTGGATCAATTATTCTAATATTTGTGTGGCCGTTTTGCTATCGATTAATGCATTTATGCAGAGTTTAGCATATTTTATTTAATAAAGCAAGGCTCTGGATTTAATTAAGACTTTTTTGAGTCAGGGGGCACTTTGTTTTCATAAAACTTTGCCTTACATGTGCTCATTTGTGACTTACATTTATCAGCTCAAACTTTTATTGTGTCTTATAGCAGCAACACACACAGACTGTAGACAAGATTACTATCTGCAGCACAGTCAATATTTTGTAAATTGTAAACACTGTAAATATAATGTACTGATCATTATGGCACCTTATTGGTCCTTTAAAATTACAGTAGCTGTATTCTGCTAATAAAAGTTAAATTATGTATTGAAGATGCAGAAATGTACTTTTTTCAGCAATGTCTGTCTTCTGTTAAAGAGAGAGTTTACCCCACCACCACCACCAAGCAGAAGTAGCTCCAAGTTATTAAATGCTGACCAAAATCTCTTGTTGTCCATAGAATACAGTGAGTATCCCCCCCCCCAAAAATAAATTATCATTTTAGTTTAAAATCCCCCTTTGTATTTGTCTGTGGAATAACCACAGTGTCTGAATAATCCTGCTCCCAGCCAAACTTTGAGGAAAAAGTTGAACATTCGTGCATTGTTCTTAGAGAGTTGGAGTTAATGTATCACGTCATACAATGGACTCATCTGACATAAAAGAGAGAATATCTTAGAAATAACACTATCTAGAGAAACCTTACAGCTTCCCGGGTGAAAATCTGCATTTCATTGCTTGCTCTCTCTGTTCATAATTTGAAATGATATTTAAAGGCTTTTTATTCTTTGTGCATGTTAAGGGGAATGAGCACTGGTACTGTGCAGAACCTTGGCCTAGTCAGAGATAGCTGCAAATGAGATGAGAATAAATATTCAAAGGCAGACATGAAGAGAATAAAGAAAACTCAGTGAAATGAGGAGCAGCGTGGACGATCCCGGTCATCTACCTGCGGACTTTTGATGAATTCCAATGAGAGTGCAGATTACATTTTTTAAAGATAGGCCCTATAGGTGCAATTAGTGCTACATAATGGCCCTTTTGCAGCTCCTTTGGTTGAGTTGTGAAATATTGATTTAATTCACCCCTATATATTCACTTAAACTCTGCACTGTCATGCTAATAATACATCTGATTGTTATGCCTTTGTGCTGCAGTAGCTCGGGCTTGGCTTTGTCATAGATTTTTAAGTATATACTGTGCTGCATTTAGGGAGTACTTTCTCAAAGATATGAAAAAAGATGAAAAGGGGTGAGATGTGGTGAAATCTGAAAAGAGAAAACTAGCCTAAGTGTATTTTAAAAGGTAGCTGCAGCAAGGTGTACACTGGAAAATGGGATGTGAGTTCTCTGATGTTGTGTTTTCTTCGAGCGAAGAGTACTAAAGGGCAAGGGGAGCCAGAGAGGGGGTGCTTGAGTTCTGTGTTGTATGTGGCAGGTGAAGCCCAGCAGACACTGATGATGTCAGACAGGACACTTACATTGGACTCACTCCAGGGAGGTGTAGGGTGTCTTGAAGTAGAGTTTGACTCAGTGTTCCAGTATCTCTGATCTCTGCATTATTTATGCTTTTGTCTCAGCCATTTATCAGCATTTTTATACCTCACAGCCTCATTCTACATTACATCTCCTGTGATGGAGTAGGTTGCAGCGATGATAGCCTCTGAGGGAAGCCAATAACTGAATATAGTAGCTCATATTGATATCAGAAAACTGTGGAATGGACAAGTGTGCTGCGTAACAATCTCTGCATGCTGTTGCAAAACCTTGGCAAACATCCATCCAAATCAAAATAGTGCCATAAAAAAATAAAAATACAATAAAAAACAAGAAGGAAAATGCTGTGCTGGCTCCACTTTCTTACCTTTATATTAATTTTTATGAGATGAAACATGTAATATGTGAGCTGTGGTAGGAGTTGCACAGCAACTGAATCACTGATCAATGACAACTAATGAACACGGCAGGAGTTCTGCTCTGTTTGCCACTCGACAGAGAGCTGCCTTCTCCAGAGAGTTCCTTCTCTCCTGTTTTTGCCAGAAAAGCACAGGAGCCTTCATTGAAACCAACTGCCTCTGGGCTCAATTAACTACCATAGATTACTCATAATGCAGATGAAAGACTGCATACAACATCAGCAGTGTGTTGATGTAGGAAAACACACAAACACAAAGTGGATGCATTTGTGGATGAATGGACACTCATTCTGAGATTTGGCATCAATGTATAGATGATAAAGTGCCACACAAATAGCTGCAACAATGACAATAAAGGTATTACCCTGATAATCATGATAGACACTATTGTGTCTGCACATGTTTGGATCCTCTGGAGTTATTTTATTAGCCTATGTGTACTAAATTATGGACAGATTGAATAATAAAACTGAATTATGCTACCTATAAACCACATGTTAACCTAAAATGCTGTTAAAATATTCCATGCATATACGCTAAGCAGAACATGTAACTATTTAGTTAAAGCACATGAATTGTATGTTTTATCTTCTTGATGTGGGCAATAGAGAGCTCCGCGGTGTTGACATGTTTTCCTTTTGCTTTGTGTGTACTCGCCAGCGTATTAGCATCACTTAATATTCTTTACTCAAGGTACTTGCTGTCAGTTTTTCCAACCAAACGTACTTTAAGAGAAGAGTTTCTGAATATTTGTCTAAACATCTTTGGTGTCTGAGTTTCCCTCTAGGATGTCAGAACCTTTCACACTGAAAATGTTCACTTCATACAAGCAATATTGGCTGGAATCCACTTTTAATACCTAAATTACTCTTGTCACAAATAAAAGCTGGTATTTTTAAATGGATCCCAGCACATTGCTATGATGCTCCTGGTTATCAAAGTGAATATGCTCAACACCAGAGAATTTAGAGCGGGCATAAACCTAAACACTGAACAAACCCCCCACTGTGATGGGAATATGCTAAACATATTGCTCACTGAATGGCGAGATGACTTTCATGCATAGCTTTCAGAAGTGTGCACATGTTATTGTGAAACTGCAAGAGAACATGATTAGATAGAGGGAGCTTAAGCATGCACATCCTGCCATGCTAACTGCTTCAGTGCTTTTTTTTTTTTTAAATGCAGAAGAGTAGTTAATGAGTTAAGGAGGACCACGATCAAACGCGAAGAGCAAGCTATTCAGAATCAAGTGCACAGAAAAGATGCTGTTGAAATGCACTTGTTAACATGGATGTGAGAATGCTCTGGATTTTTCTTTTCTCCTAATGGAAGCACTGATTCTTTTACTCCCACATATGACTGTCAGCCAGTTAGAAGCAATCATTTTACTATCATCCTCAAAAATGACCTGTGGATTCAGACCACTGTTTATCGCATACAGCCATTTTTATTGCTTGTGTTTTTTTTTAAGCAATTACCCCGTGTCATTCCCATCCTTCCATTTAACAGTCTGTGACACCGCCAGCAATACAGTGTAGAGATGCATTGGGGTATAAGGAATTGTGCATCAGGCAGCAATGGATTGTTGCTATAAAATGGGTACCAAACTATTTTTACACATCACAAAGCAGTATTATTCTACATTATTAAAAGTCATTAAAAGAGCCAAAAAGATATCCGAAAACGCACTGAAATGTGAAATGTATATCTGCTATGAAAACATTTGGAATTGACCTTTATGCTCAACTGTAATAGACTAAAGTGTGCAATGAAATGGGGCTGAATCTAAACTTTTTTGATGTAAGCATGTTACAGCCCTTTAGCTGTCACTCAGCTCGCCTCAAATTCAGCTTGTAAGGTGACACTCACCTTCATGCTGCATCAGGGAACAAACGAATCACAACACAGGTGGGAAACTCTTGGCATGTCATTCTGTGTGACACTGAATACTCCTCCAAGTTAACATACTGAGAATACAAGTGGTATAGGGTAAATGCTCGACTTGTTTGTTGAGGTAGCCGGCGTCCCAGTGTGCATGCAGAATAAACTGGGGCGATTTCTTTTCCCCTCTTTGTACCTTTCTCCAGGTACTGATTCACCTCACCTTTGGGGGTTACCACGGGAGTCTCTTCAAATGATCCTTTAGACTGAAGTGAAGAATCAAGATTAATGCACTTCCACGTCTTGCCCAGTCTCTGGGGGGAAAAGTCTTATAATTAACACCAGGGGGGCTGCAGACTGCTTTTGGAAATAAGTTAAGAGTGGGGTACTGTGACCATAGGAAAAAGAGCTGATAAAGGTGTAAGATTTTTAGAGTGTGATGTATACTGCTGCTTTGGAACAACAGTGTGGTAACAGAATGACCTGTCAGACACCTCACTCTGGCTTATTATTATTGGGATAAAGTGGAAAGGCCTATAGCAAAAGCTGCTGCATTACTTCATCATTCACAGTGATCATTGTTATATGTTCTGACCTATTGAATTATCATTGCACAAGATTTTTTTTTTCCTCCCCAATCCCGGCACAGTCCTGTGCCTGCAACTCTTTTTAACACAGTTTCCAGTTAAGTAACTGTCCTGCCCTGGTTTCCAGAGAATATGATACGTATGTAATCCTTTATCGCTTATTGTTTTCTTGACAAGCGCTACAGAAGACGATTGATACCCCTCTTGCATCTGTAAGTGTGAAGCAACACCCGGCTGCCAGCTTTCTTCCCGGTCCTTCTAGAGCTCACTTCTATTTAAAATATGGATTTTGTGCAGGTTTACCAAAGATAACATAAGGTGTTAATATGAGCTTAAGAGATGCTAGTAGGCAGATTTTGTTACCTCCACATAAAGCCTGGTCAGTTTTTCTCTACTTGTTTCCAATCTCTCTAAGCTAACCTACTGAGCTTCAGGCTGTAGATTTGTCTTAACCACACAGAGTGGTTCAGATCCTTTCATCAAATTTTGACAAGCCTTTTTTTTTTTGCTGTTTTTGCTGTTCAATTACTTAGTTTTAAATTAAGAATAGAAATTTCGAATGTAAATGGTGCTTTTATGTAGTTCAGACAGGAACAAAGTCATAAGCCCATCCATAACTGAGGCAGTATTCATTTATTCCTCCTGCTCTATGCTCACATTCAACACTCTACATTGGCCAATTACACTACTGCAACTCATCTCCTCCACCTCCCCAGTCTCCTCCTAATTTGTACATATTGAATTTATTTCATTCAGTTTTAATCTCAGTCTCTGCTGGGGGTTGTGATCTCAGGGACTGTCACTCTTAAATAAATGGTTAAATCTGACTTAAGTGTTCTGCCTGAACTGATGTTTATGTAACTGATGCTACCACTTGTTTTTAAAAAAAAGGTGCTGCAGAAAATGAGAGGCAATGAAACACTTTTTAGTACCTTATTTGGATTCACATTCCTCATACTTAAAGGCAGTGCATTTACATTCATAGTTACATTCAAGCCTAATAATAATAGCCTTTTTTGTGTCTTTCCACACTGATGGTAGTAACCGCTGTTTAAATGTATTCCACACCACACAATTTGTCCGGCCGTACCCCTGGCATCAACTTTACATTGCAGTCTTCTAAGATATCTTCTCAGGCACTGAAATGTAAATGTATCCTTAAAGGTGAACCTGTACAACATAATTATTCATTCTTGTGCAGAGAAATTGTCGTGATATGTTTATCATCTGGTAATGATCTTTAAGCGTCGCCAAGGTTTAACTGCTTCCTCATTATTCCAAATTTTTCTCCAAGGTTATTCTCAGTCATTTACTTCCACAGCACCATGCCTGGTCTTCTTTGATAGATACTCTGATTGTTGTTACTTTGTTTGTTGTTATCTTGAAGTTACTTGTTATTCTTTTAGAGAGAAGTTACCAACTGTAAAATGATATATAGCTTACATTTTACTGTAAATGCAGAAAGACATGGGCACAGTGTGGATTTAATCTATTATTAGGTTGAATCTACTGTGCCACTGTATCTTTCATGTGAACATCCTCTTACAGTCCCAGGAAATTTCTTGTCTCTGTTGTAAATGAATCTGTCCATCAGCTTGAATCACAGGTATTGGAGTATAGGGGTGGTTTTGCCTTGCCAGGGCCTCTCAAGATTCTCACACAGAGGCTGCCCGTTAAACATTTAAAGTGGATATTACTTTTTGATTACCAGTGGACAGCTTGTTATTTTGTAAGATTCTACATTACTCTGGTGTCGATGTTTATCCATTGAAAGAAGGGGTCTTTAATTTAGCCTCTAAGCTCTGGACTGAACCGCTAGTATGACTTTGAAAAACACCGCCAAAATCTAAGGGCGGATTCGAATCAGATGAAAAATTATCTGCTAAAAATCTGTTGCTCATTTGGTTGACGGATACGTTAGCAAGTCAGATTACCCTCTGACAGGGAGCAAATAAAACAGATCTTCTTGTGGCAAGCTTTGCAATTTGCAAAGATTCCTATCATTCATAATGACAGTCTCTATAACTCTATCAGTTTTTGGTCTGACATTTTGAAGCTGTTAGCAATGCCCTTAGGGCTTTCATTTAGGATTTATCCACATCACACCAGCTGTCATGTGTAAAATGTAATAAAAGGATGATAATAAGCATCAATTAGGAGGTTGGAGCAGCTTGCTAACAGAACTATTTTTGTATTTCCTGTGTTGAAATGTACAGTGAGGGCTTCAAACACTAGAATACATCTGCTTACTGAGTGCACACAGAGTCAAAGCTTTTCAAGTTACAGTGCATCTGAAACAAAAGTAGATTCATGACGGTTTTAGACAGATAGCTAAACTCTTAGTGGAACAGAGAGTGCACAAGAATTTCTGCAGATTATTAGACACTCTCAGGGTACATATGTTTGATATCTCAGCAGGAAACAGAAATGAAATGAAAAGATCTGTCTTGGGTATATTTATTTAGGAGTCCAGCTGCATGCAGATGTAGCCAACTTGAATAATATATCTGCAAGAGTGTAGGCAACTATACCGCTTTTAAAAGTTTCAAGCAGAAGAGCGTCATGTGTGACATAATTAAATTCCACCCAAGTTAATTCATATGGTTTAATGATGCAGGGAGAACAATTTCTTTCGCTGCGCTAGCAGTGGGATGGTCCACAGGGGCTACGAGTAAGGGGAAGTTCAGGAAGACAGAGAGGAGGATTGAGAGAGACTTGTAGGTTGTAACAGTGTTGGAAACACAAATTCATACTGGTGTAGCTGTTTATTTAATGATGTCAAATCCACTTGGGTTCTTTTCACTCATTTTTTTTCTTTTTCTGTTTTAATTCATGGAAGCTTTTAAAATATTACTACACTAATAATAATAATAATGATTAATAGTGGTTTGAAAATTGCTATTAATCTTGGTGTGAGGCTGACTCATCACAATTTTCTTTAGTTACTGAGTTCTATGTTTTGCTCTGATAGTTGCCTTTTCCACACCGAACAGGCAGATTTTCTTCTTGTGCCTTTTTTCAGGAGCCAGGGCCGGATGGGGGGCGGGGAGATGAGTCTGGCGGGTGATCCCACTCCACCTATCCATCAACCTGGAGACTATTTCCAGCATCCCCTACAGAATGTCAAAGCCTCGCTGAGCAGAAGACGAGTCCATCATCTCCTTTCTAAGACTTTCCCTCGAGTTTCCATCAAAACACATAAACACATCATGTGCCATTATTTTCTATTGCCTGCCCTCCCTTTCTATCAATGGAGGACCACACGAGTGAGTGAATGCAGTTGAGTGGGTTGTGTTCTATGCAAAAGAGAAGCTCTATTTGAAAACTACAGGATGTGACAGGATCCTTTCTCTGTCCCTGAGATCACTCTGTATGGGTAGTGATGGGGCATGTGCCAGATCTCCTGTCTAATAGGCAGTGAGACACTTAAAGAGATGACCCTGCCTCAGTTGCCATCACTGTCTCTTGGCCAGAGAGAGAGCTCAGTTCTCCCATTACTCCTGCACTTGCTAATTAGCGTCTGTCACTGGAGTAACTTGTACCTGTCAGTGTTTGGCGCTCTCCTATGTTCAGTAAGTTGAGGGAATTGAAATTGAATGCCAGCTAAGCTCCAACAAACTGCAAATGGTGCATGGGATACACCCTGATTTTCTCACTGACCTGACAGCCTTGTATATAAGAAATTGTTTTTAATGAAGTCAGACTAACACAACTAGCCTTTACAGCTGGTGTTGAAAGTTTTATCTCGCCCAAGCCAGGGCTCGTGCAGGTTGTATCGTTGCATTTTTTTAAGTACTTAAGTAGGTTCCTGTGCCATACAGGTATGTCCATGTATGAATGCCAAAGCCATTTGTGTGTGATAACCCAATGCCTATTTACATTAAAGAGATGAGGTGAAACTGGCTCGTCACTGGTAATTATTGGTCCAGTTCCCAGGGCCACTTTGTGTTCGTTCAGGCAGAACAAGGTCGAGTTTATTACAGACATTTCTTCTCTTCACCCACAGGATTAGCCACGCTGTTCAAATTCGTCCTTCCACTTTTCTATTAGTTGATATATCTGCCGACTACACTATTCTACATAATGAGTAAAACATGAATTATGGTCAAAGTAATACAAATATTTCATTTACATGCAGATCACCACTGACATGTTGAATTGTTCCCTGTTAGACGCAGTCCTATTTTAGGCCTAATCCCTCTCTGTTTGCAGATGCTCAGTCATCCCAAACATTTTACTTGTTTTGAATAATGGATTTTCTCTGTGATTGTTTGTTGCTGTCATATGTGAAATAGCTACCTTGTATCAAGTCTGACTTGTATATGTGTTGCAGAAATATCCTTCCCAGCACACCTACCCGTACTCACGAGCATTCGCTGGAACATGCACACGCACAGTGTCCTTTGCTTAAGCTGGCTGAGACTGTTGACCAAACCCCAGGTTGTGCCCAAATGCGCAGATCTCTCTGTACAGTAGCCCTTGACCTTGCTGCATGTCCTCATGGCCCAGACGCCCGCCTGAAATTAAATTACAGATTAGTGGCTCCAGGCCCAAAGAGGGGTTTATTTGGTTGGCCCTTCACTGAAGCGCTCATTTTCTCATTCAGAAACTGGAAAAAATGTTGTGGGATTTAAGGGCGAAAATTCCAGTCTTGAAGATATTTTCTTTCTTTTGACTACAAGTGCTGGAGCCAGTGATTACATAAAACTGAGCTGTCTGCAAAGACTTCTAAATCTTAAATTATAGGAAGAAGTGACGGAGGCCGAGATGAGCCCTGATGAAGCATCATCGCAGCAGGTCACAGTAACTTTAGACCATCCTGAATAGAATTTTTTTTTAAAATCTTCATTTACATAGGACTGAATTTTGCCCCCACCCCCACAGTGTAGTAGTAGCACTACAGTTGCAGTGCCGCTAATGCTGTCCAAAAATGGACACGACAAAAGATTATTTCAAACATTTGATATTTCAGTGTGAATACAGTCATATGATGCCACGTGATGTTAAACCAATGGTCCATCACGTAAAAGTAGACTTGCTTTAACTCTTTTTACATCTAAGGTGCTATACTTCTATTATTAAAGACAAACTAGGAGACCCAAATCTCTTCTGGTGACTAGTCTTATGAATATGACCAGTAGTAATGAACCCTTCGATAAATACAGTAGCTCATGCCATGTTCTTGTTTGGCACTACAGTCCAGTCAACATACCCAGCCATCTTTTCAGCCAGCCGGTTCTTTTTGTGTTCAGTTACCATGCTTGGACTACTTTAGAGCTGACAAGAATGTGTATAAAATTCACTCAAACACAAACTCAGGCACAGTGATTTAGGGACAAATTCAGGGAATGATGTTCATGCTTTTATCTGGCATAACAATTGCAGGTGTTCCAGGTTCCTATTCAAGCAATATACAGTGCAGCGACAAATGCAAGAGGAGAAACAGCTGAAGTTCCAGCAGGTAAGCTTTGATTAGTTTCAACTGCCACAAACAGGCACACGTCACATACTGTATGTAAATTATATGTTGCCTGTTTGTTGATATAAAAAGAAAAGGAAATAATAAACTCAACAATCAAATTCATTCATATAAAGTGAAAAATGTAGTTGCCAGTCCAGACAAGATATAAAAAAAAAACAACTTAGAATCTATTTTTCAAAAGACTCTGCTACTTTTCAGAGCACAGCATGCCTCAGATTGTGGTCCAAACACGCAATATATTTATGTAAGCACTTCTGCTACTCAGCATTTAACTTAATTTGAACATGAGGTTCTAGTAAAGTAGTCATTCAAATGGGGACAGCTGTGCTCTTTAAATTTTAGTACATAGTAAATGCTCTTTAGGAAATGTACTTTCTACCCCTTTTGTTTAACAAATTCTTCTGTGTAAGCATCCTTTCAATAAAACATGAGTCATTTCTGTCACATCTATTAAAAGTAATGAGTCTAATAGGAAGAGGCAAATGGCAAATTCTCCCTTTCATTCTTACTAGTGGCTTGTATTCTGTTTGTGATGAAACACCTGAGGCTAGTGGCTCCCAGTCCAAGTACTCTGGATCCAGAGCTCTGCTGGTTTCAGTCTAATCAGGCACTGATTCACACCAGCGACTGTACATGGGTGCAATTAAGTTGGCTGTAGTAAAGAAAACCAGCTCCACGGCTAAGATTGAAAACCACTGTTTAATTGGTTTATTCATGGAAATATGGGGCAGGCCACTTTATCACACGTTATCAACATGCATTTAAATAACTTAGGCTCTAGTCATCAGTCAGCTACCCTGGATTCAAGCATAGCGTGTAAACGCCTACTAAGAATTCAGCTCACTCTGAGCATCCTTGCATCATTTTTACGATCTGCTGGGTTTGCTCACCACTTAAGAAGAAAACACTGCCAGCATTTTACACTGTGTTTTATTTCTCCTGAGGAGGTTCGATAGTGCATTTTGTATGCAGAGGTTGGAGCAAAACATTAAACAGGCATCTGTGATGGTGTTTTACCAATATGTACTCTTGCAAGCTAAGACCAGTACTTCAAGAACAAAGCTGCTAATAGCTGTGATGTATGATGAATTTTTGAAACAGCATTCAAACCATTGGCTTCTGTCAAAATCCACAAAGCGGGCTTAGTATTGATGCCAATTTCCATTAAAAGATGCCCTCCATTTATGTTTAATAGTAACCCAAATCCAACATGTTGCACAGCCAGACAAAATCTGCTGGTTTTGGTCACCACTTGTAACTGTGAATTTACTGTGTGATGTTTTTACAGTTATGAAATAGCTGTGTATATGTGGTTTGTGTTAGTGTGGATTTTCAGGGATGCATGTCCATGCAGGGGTGTCCTCAAGGACAAAAGAGTTGGTTTTGAGGTTAGATTAAAAATTCCTTGAGTGGATCATGATGTGAAAATGGGAGAAGAAACAACAGCAACAACAACAACAACAAAAAACAAACTTGAAATACCTGAATTCATAACACACTCATCCTCTGCCATGAATGGCAAACACGCTTACTGGGCATGAGATGCTGGTGCAAAGATTTAACAGAGTCAGGAAATCAAGGTTTTCTGTTGGAAGGGCAGACAAGCCAGGCATTACTGGTAAGACTGAGAACTTTAGATTTAACCTGCACAGAAAATAATTTTGAAGATTCAAGAGCAAAAACAAACAAACAAAAAAATCCTTCACTAGCTATAAGAGGGACAGGCATGATGGTGTTAGATTTCTGCAATAAGCTTTGGGTTGAACCACTGGGCTTTTGTGAGCCAATTGAGGCCTCCAGTCAGAGACCTCCTCCTTCCTTGTGGATGCATTCTGGGCACATCCAGCTGAGAGGAAACCCGCTTGGGAAGACCAAGAGCATGTTAACCTGGGAAGGTCTTAGGATCCCCCAGGTCCTGCTGTACATGGCTGAGGATAAATACCACTGGGCCATTAGATGTAGATAAGCAGTAAGAATGGATGGCACTGTGAAAGAGACATGACTTTGTTATTCTGTGTTGTGTTACTGACTGTATATGTATTTTTCCCTGCTGTGACATTACTGGATGTTCCTCTTTTCCTCAGTTCTTACCATAACATGGTACTTGATAAGTGTGTTCATCAATGATATGGCAAATATTTTTGGATGGACTTATGCAGTACCAAACATGAGGTTACTTAAATGAGCAACCATACAAAACTAAAAATGTCAGCAAATAATGTTTTTATTTTTTCATGTAATCAATTACAGTGAAAAGTTTTAATACCTGATATGATGGTGAGTTTTCATGCTTTTGCTCTCCCGGCAAGTACTTTTTGAATAAATTTTTTAAAGGTATCTTTTCCATGCAATCAATAGTATTTGAACCACTCTTTCCATGTGAAATACTCTCACCTCCACCTTGAAGTCAGTTCTTCTTGAGGTAAACACCTAGAAAGGTCAGTGTGAGAACACACGTGCTTACTAGCAGAGTGCAGATCGCAAACATTCACAGAATATATACACATTTAACAGGTGTAAACTGCACCTGACCATATTTCATATTTGGTACTACATGTTTGCTTAAAATCTTGGCCACTGAAACTGGCAGTGAGCCAACTTTTGGCTCCTGCAAAACAGAATAAAATGGCTTAATCGCCCCTGCTAACAGAACTCGGCATAGCAGTTCATCAAAATGTTATGATTTGCCAAATGAACGTGTGAATCAGGGCAACAAGCCCTCTACACCAACATGGATGGCTGTGGGTCTCTGAAGAAACCAGGAAGAAAAGTTGAGCTGGATGTGGGGTTTTTTGTTTGTTTTGTTTTCAGTCCTTTGACGGTACACTATAGATTAAAAAAATATACTAAGAATCAATTTCTATGAAGTAAAAGGTCCAGCAAAGGGAAAGAGGTCACTCAAAGGTCAACTGAAAAACAACAATAGTACACATTGAAGGATAATACAATATGAACAGTGATGACTATAATGTTTTGACTGCAGCACAACTATCACATACTGTTCACAAAGAGAACATACACAGTATGAAAATACTGGTCTTGCTGCCTTGTAATATTACATACTTTATACACATAATTGTGAGTGCTGAAGTTCTCATTCATAAATTGACATTTACATGGTTCAGCACCTCTCAAATGGTTTATTTGGACTGGAGTTGTGCATGCCGGTTTTCTTGTTTTGGAAAGCCTAACATTTCACAATATCCAATGCATGACTGAGTCTGACACATAAATAGGGTGACCTCAAACTGTTTCATGTATTCGGTCCAGTGGTTTTAGACAAAACAGACAGTTGAATCTAAATCAATAAAAACCCACCACGACTGTTTTCTGGCACCTCACACCACACATTCACAATGTGGTCTCAACTGCATTGGCTCAATTAATACCCTTTATCCTTTCCTGCCAGCTTGGATCCCAATAAAATAAATGTCTTCTTGTAACATCATTATAATCTGAATCACAGTTATCTGTGTCACATCATACTAGAACACAAGATAACATAATTCAGGTTAATATTTTGCATGTTTAGTTCATTTTAACTTTGCCAGTGTAAATTAGATTATGCACATTTTATTACGTACACCTTGGGTTGAAACCTTGTTTTGCCTTCATAACTGCCTTAATTATTTGTAGCATAGATTCAACAAGGTGCCGGAAACATTCGTTGTAAACTTTGGTCCACATTAATATGATAGCATCATACAGTTCCTCCAGATTCGTCATTTAAAATGATTTGAGCTTTTTGACATGTGCATTATCCTGCTGAAGGCAGCCATCAGAATATGGGTGCACTATGGTTATAAAGGGATGGACATGGTCAGGAACAACACTCACGTAGGCTCTGGTATTTTTTTTTTTATTTTACCAGGAAAATCCCATTGAGATTTAAAATCTCTTTTACAAGGGAGTCCTTAAACAATACTCAAGTGGTCCTAACAGGCCCAGTGTGTGCCAAGAAAATATCCCCCTCACCATTACACCAGCAGCAGGAGCCTGAACCACTGATACAAGGCAGGAGGGATCCATGCTTTCATGTTGTTTACAATTTCTGACCCTACCATCCAAAAGTCACAGCAGGCAATGTTTTTTCCAGCCTTTTCTTATCCAGTTTTGTTGACCCAGAGACCCCTTGCCTCAGCTTCCTGTTCTTAGCTGACAGGAGTGGCACCTGGTGTGGTCTTCTGCTGCTATAGTACATCTGCTTCAAGGTTTGGCATGTCGTGCATTCAGAGATGCTCTTCTGCAAATCTTGGCTGCAATGAATGGCTGAGTTCCTGTTCTCCTCTTATCTCTGGCATCAACAGGGTATTTTCACCCAGAGAACTGCTGCACACTAGAAATGTTGTCTTTTCTAGACTGTTCTCTGTAAACCCTAGAGATGCTTGTGTGGGAACATCCCAGTGGATCATCAGTTTCTGAAATACTCAGAACAGCTCATCTGGCACCAACAACCATGTAATGTTTAAAGTCACTGAAATCACCTTTTGAACCCATTCTTCAGCATGACCATGTCTACATGCCTAAATGAGTTGTCATGTGATTGGCTGATTACATCTCTGTTAATGAGCTGTTTAACAGTTGTTGCTAATAAAGTGGCTGCTGAGTGTGCATTGGCAGAATTTGGAGGCCCCCCTGATGAGAATATATGCTATAGAACCAAAACCTTTTATGAGTTTACTGTAAGATGCTTGTTACACTATGGGATTAGAAGATGGAGGTAACTTTAGCTGTTGCCTAAACTTTGCTAGATTCAAAGGTCATAAATAAGTTTTGCATATGGTGTATGTGCCATTACAAAAACCTCTTTACCAACATTTATATTTTTTTAACATCTCTCTTCATGCAAAATTTGTGTTGTAAATGTTGCTCAAATAATGTCCACACTAACTTCAATAACCTACTAATTAACACAAATGCAGCTGCTTCACCCAATAACTTTAATCAATATTGTACAACAAATGCATTCAATCAGTGCTTCCTTTTCTCTACTGTGTGCAGAATTAAATTTATAAAATTTTGATTTCAGTTGTTTTTCAGTATTTTACTATACTGTATCTCTTCTGGTGTTAAGTATTTGATAAATAATGATCAATCGCCAAGTGCACTGATCAGCAAATAAGTAATGACCCCCTTGTGGCTTGCTTATTGAAACTGCAGCTTTGACTGACTCCATATTGCACATTTGATTTTCCTCCTAAATTCTATTTAGAATTTCATTACCTTTAATAAGAATGAAGTGATATCATGCTAGACTCTATTCCCCCTCAAAAACAACTTCTTCAAATGTGCGGAAGTAAATCACTGGCCCAAACTTGGGAAAACAAAAGACACTGCATAGGCAGAGGCTTATTTTAGCAACTGGAATGTGTGCTTTGTCAGACTCATTCAGTTGTGCTGGGCTAGGCCATTCCTAATTAAAGTGTTCTGCTCTGTGGATCCCCATACTGGTCCTGAGCATGCAGAAGCTGTCTTATTCTTTCCATCCATCACATCTACTGTAATTACTTTTGTTTACAGTGGAGGAAACGGCAGCTGTCTGATTAGAAGTTATTGAGGAGATAACTCATAGATAATTTAGAAATAGAGCTTAGCTTCTCTTCTGGATGCAGATGAATCATTGTATGAAGTGTGGGGACGATGTTGAGACGATCATGGAGAATGACCCTGACAAATTACCACAGGGCTGTCAAATCTCCAAATCATTTTCCTCTCGAGTTGTACCTTGTTGTGTTCTTCCAGTAGTAGTCATGATGGCTTCTCTTTTCCTGAGGCAGAAATAAAAACTTTGCAGTGCAATTAGCTGTGCTCATTTATTTATTTTTTTTCCTCAGAGAGTGAAGGGATATTTTTTTATATTATTTTGAGAGGCAATCTCAGTTCTAAGTATTTTATGATTTTACTGAGATAGATATGATGATAGAGCATAATAATAATCAGCTTAAATTGTGGATTGAATGCATATCAACAAACAGAAAGCCTCTAGCATGGTGGATCACTTGTTCTTAGTGTAAAATGTCATATTCTGATTTAGAAACATGCACCACATGACTATGTATTACCACAGAATTCTCAGAAAAACTTATCTTTGGGCCCAACGGATGCTGAGATTTCCATTACTGATATAAAAAATGGATGTGCAGTATCAAAATAGTGAATTGATACTGCAATATCCACTTCCAATATGGGAATATGGTGGTGCAACAGCATTAGCTTATTGGATTTTCTTTTTCCTTTTTTTTTTTTAATCCTGTTGTAAATTTTAAAAATACATTATACACTATATTGCCAATAGTATTCACTCACCCATCCAAATCGTTGAATTCAGGTGTTCCAATCACCTCCATGGGCACAGGTGTATAAACCAAGCACCTAGGCATGCAGACTGCTTCTACAAATGTTTGTGAAAGAATGGGTCGCTCTCAGGAGCTCAGTGAATTCCAGTGTGGTACCATGATAGGATGCCACCTGTGCAACAAGTCCAGTCGTGAAATTTCCTCACAACTAGATATTCCACAGTCGACTGTTAGTGGTATTATAACAATGTGGAAGCGATTGGAAACAACAGCAACTCAACCATGAAGTGGTTGGCCATGTAAAACGACAGAGCGGGGTTAGCTTATGCTGCGGTGCATAGTAAACGGAGGTTGCCAACTTTCTGCAGAGTCAATATCTACAGACTTCATGTGGCCTTCAGATTAGCTCAAGAACAGTGCATAGAGAGCGTAATGGAATGGGTTTCCATGGCCAAGCAGCTGCATCCAAACCTTACAGCACAATGCAGTGGTGCAAAGCATGCCCCCACTGGACTTTAGAGCAGTGGAGATGTATTCTCTGGATTGATGAGTCACACTTCTCTGTCTAGCAATCTCATGGACAAGTCTGGGTTTGGTGGTTGCAGAACAGTACTTACCTGACTACATTGTGCAAATTTTGGAAAATTTCATGCTCCCAACTTTGTGGGAACAATTTGGGGATGGACCCTACCTGTTCCAACATTACTGTACATCAGTGCACAAAGCAAGGACCATAAAGACATTTATGAACCAGTTTGGTGTGGAAGAACTTGACTGGCCTGCACAGAGTTCTGACCTCAACACCTTTGGGATGAATCTGAGCAGAGACTGCAGGCCTGGCCTTCTTGTCTGAGGTGTTCCAAGGAGCCTATTGCAAGAAATATTTTCACTGTGGTGCGCTTTTTCATCTTGTCCAAGCTCCTTGCTGTTCCACCCCCACCATCTTGCTAGCTTGAACTTCTTCCAAGCCAACTCATGAGGTTGGTGTGTCTGAATAGAGAGGCTGCATCCTTCGGAGGCTGTATTTGAAGACAGATTACATTGCAGTGAGGTGATGAGGGGTCCTTTTATTCTTATTTAGAATAAAAAGATGATAATACAGACAGTAAAAGTGGAAATACTACTCCTCTTGTGGTATTTTTTTAGTGGTTTTGTCACAGTGCGTGAGCGGGCTGTGTAAGGAGGTGAGGACCCAAATGCAGGACTCTGGAGAGGGCAGGTAGGAATGATGGATAATGAGTATTTATTGAGGCAGAAATTGCAGTGGCTAAATGAACCAAAGTAACAAAGCAAACTGACAAAATAAACCTAAACTGGGAGTAACACTAGAAACACCAGGGAAAAGAGAGCCAGAGAGCAGAACACAGCCATGGAAACAACAATGATTCGACAAGAGACAAGGGGGAAGACTGAGACCATAAATACACAGAAGGATAACTGGGGAACAGGCAACAGGTGAGGGCACAGCTGAAACTAATTACACAGACAAGACAAGGAAATAAAGCTAAACACAGAGCACAAGAGACAACAACTAACAAAGTAAAACAGGAAACAACCAGAAGGAGACAGGAACGCACACTGCACAAGAAAAACAACAAAAACACAGGGAACAGAGAATTAATATAAATAGCCACAACCAACAAATACAGAACATTAACAAACTAAGACTCTAAATAAATAAACTAAGAAACACCATGAAACAGAACCATAAGAACGAAAACACTAAACGCTGGGCATAAGGCCCAGGACCATGACAGGTTTATATCACCTGAGCCTGTCACCTTCTGCCTGTCCCTCCCCTGTTTCCACTTTCTTTAATTTTTTTCTCCGATTGAAAAATGTATGTACATGTATTTATAAGGTAAAATTGTGTTTTAATCCTGGAACTTAACAGACATTTGAGTCCCTTTGTCTGAGAACTGTAAGTGTCCAGAGTCAGGACAGACTGAGAAACCCACTGCTGCAGCTCATTTGTGGTGTCCCCTCTGTCCCATCACCTCCTCCTCTGTTTGAGGAAGAGGTGATGGGACAGAGGTTTACCAACCCTGATGATTACACCAGGACAAAATCAGCAGTGTGTGAGGAAGCAGAGGAAGGAGGAGCCCTCTGCATTCCAGCTCTGCTCACCTGACAACCATGTTCATGGTGAGGGGCAAAAGGATGACTGAGATAGTGCAGCCTGTAATGATGCCTTTTTCAAGCGGACACCAGTTTGATGTTCCTGACCCAGCAGTGACTGTTAGTCTTAATTTGTTCTAAAAATCCAGGATGAGATTCTTGATTTTGGTGGGAACATGGTGTCAGTGCACGGCTAGCCCAACGAGCTTGTGTGGTATCCCAGATTTCCTTCTGCATCAATAAAGTATCTATCTATCTATTGATCCATAGGTGTTTGCCAGAGCCAGCCACAATACAATTAAGTCCCCTTTTCTTTCTCATGCCTCCCTGATGAGTTGTGTGACAACATGAGTGTGTCACAACTCTATTTTTAACAGAGAAAAAACTGAGCCTCTTGTGATAGGACACTTTCAATTGCCCTGATTCACCATATGAGCAAGAATTGCAGGTACAACCAAAAATATATTTTACTCAATGTCAAACATACTGTAATTGGTTATTGGTCTCTAATAACTATTGATAAAGAAATATGGATCTTTAGTTAGACTGCATGTTGAACTTGCCTGTGCACCTGTTTGTTTTTGAGATGTACCTCGTAGTGGGTTTATCATTTAAAAAAAAAAAAAAAAAAAAAATGTACTGGTGCAGCTTCTAAATCTAATTAAAGTGGAATCTTTTTTTTCTTTTTTAACTGAAGTCCCCTGTAGATCTAGAAAGATGCAAACAAATGTTAACTGAATAGTTTTTTTCTTAAACCACACCATATATTGCAGTGACTGCCAAAACTAAATCTGGATATGTGCACCCTCAGGAGTCCCCTGTTGTCCTTGAGAACTGGCTGGTTTCACCCAGTTAAATGGACTCGAATATCAGCGCAGCTAACGTTACTTTGACATTGATTTAATCTGATGTGTTAATCAATCATCAACATAGCTACAGCACACACTGTGTTAACAGGGAATATAAATAGCGTTCACACTGAAGGCAGCCAAACATACATTACACAAGGTATTATGTATGATCGTATACGAATATAACATATTTGCACTTTGTTTATTGCTCTTTTTATCTTTAACTTGTGCCAGGGGTGCTTTGTTCAGCAATGGAACCAGAAAATAAAAAGAACTGCCAGGAGAAGGCTTCTGATAAACTATTGTGTTCTATATATATATCACATGAATGTTTTTAATTCTTTGTACTGCCTCACTTCAGTCCTTGCTTGCACCATTAATTTGTTGTTCACTGCCTCTTCATGTGCAAATATTATAGCTCAAAACCAGTTTCAATGAACTTGCTGTTTGTACAGCAGATCCCCTCCCTTGCCAAAGTGTTAGATTAATTACTTTGCTTTAATGGGCCCCACTACTGGGTACTAGTAATTAAAAGATAATGATTGGTCCCTTTGAATGTTACAAATAAAGATGCACGAACTCATTTGTGTTATTCAGGTTGTTCAATAAAAGATTAAGCCCAGTGTGGGGGGAGTTGGACCTGTGGTGGGGGGGTGCTACTTGCTATTTCAGCCAAATTATCCAAGCCTTCCTGTGTTGTGTCTTTGCTCTCAGGAATCCATATCTGATAAACTTTGGATTATCACACTTGATAAGAATAATGAATGAACACTGCTGTTCATTGGTATTCATCTTCATGACCCTCTCAGCTATAAATAGCTGGAGAAAAATAAAAGTGAGGTCATTTAACTTTTATATTGGGCCCCGAATCTCTTTCCCCTAGTTTTTAAAATTTTTTTATTGGAAGCTGACAGCTGTGTTTGGTGATGAAAATTAGTTCAGTTCTTCTCAGGAGTATTGTTAAAATGCCTCGTGACCCTGCTTTACATGTCTTTAAATATTGAACTGTAGGATGATACAGCGAAGCTGCTGCTTGTTTGTTTGATTCATGTTTTATTCACTTATAAATGAAAGCTGACAATTTGATCTACGCCAGGCTAAATTCAAAGATCACTGGGAGAGTGTTTCTTTGCATGAAGAGGTGTGACATACATGCTATTACTTCTTTAAGAAGTAGCCAGAAACCTTCAAAGGTGTTTTGATGGAAATAAAATACCATGCTGACTTGATGTACCACGATGATCTAATGTACTGTTCAAGAATTAATTACACCCATTTTGGCTGATACCAGAGCTTACTAAAGTTTTTATAACCGTCTTTATCTTGTTAATTTAGTAATTCCCACCCGCTGTCATAGATTTACTGACTGCATGACCTTTGAATCCAGAATATGCCTAATTTTAATGAAACCATTCCTCCCAGTTGGTAAGATTTTCATTCATCAGTTCTTTTTCTTTCATTATAGCACAAAACCTCAGGTTTTACTCAGTTTCAAAAGGACTCTTGGATATCCAGATGTTGCTTTTGTGTGAGGTCAGATATAGGGTTTTCTTTTAGTGATTCTTCTTAGTTGATACTGATTTTACATCAACACTGCAGAGTAGAAAAGCCACCAAACTTGTTTCAGCTCTTTGCAGTCTTAACATTTTGTAAACATGGTCTTTTTAGATTATATCTTTCATAGTTCCACTAAACTGCAATTTTTGATGCATTTTAATGTCTTTCTTCATAACCTTCCCCTGCTGTGAAGGCATCATTTGGCTCAATTGTCAGATTCCGCTCACTTGCTAAGATGAGCCCATCTCTGGAAATGTCATCACCTCACAATTCCTTAAGGCATTTATTGACCTGCCTTTCAAATCGAGTCAATGACGTTTCAAGATTTTATGAGGGAAACAACTGTTGTACGTGCCACACAACACTTTTTCTTTCTATTTTTGATGATAATATAATACAATATTAGGAGTTCTTTAAAAATTTGAGAAAATTTTGTATTTGCTACAAGAACCCATAAATCAATGAAATATATAATTTTCCCACAGATGCCCAAACTTCTATAGCCTCGTATTGAAAGTTATAAAATTCTCCAAAGTCAAAGACAACCGGGATCATGGGAAGTCTTCAGTAAGTATTCTCTTTTAGTTTGTGATCAGTCAACATGGCTCAGTGTCTCAGGGGCTCATTTTATTTTGAATTATACACCCCTGTGGCTGTCTTGATTAACTTGAGGAGAAACTCTTTGTCAAGTAGCTGCTTTATGGAAAACAGAAAAAGTCTGCTTAAGAATGTAGCGCCTTTTTTGATTCCGTTTCACAGCATTTTTACAGCATATTTACAAACCAGTTAGTATGATGAACTCAACTTTGGATGACAGTCCATTTTCTTCCAGCAATCAGTTGTCTATTGTCCAGCTTCCAGGCTCTTACGGTAATAACAGGGTGGCTCAATGTTGACACACTATTTTTCCATGTAGTGGAAACATTAAAATCCCCAAATCACTGATTTGGTGATTCTATTCTATAAGGAGATGTAGTGTAAGGAATACTTCCCCATGTTTGCAGTCCTCAGCCAGTATAGCACATTAGCTAGACACTTTTTCTTTTAATTATACCTATATTAAGCCTGAATAAATCCTCAGAACTATTTTAAGGATTTAATGCCATAAGTCTTTTTTTTTTTGTCATCCACAGCAATAACTGAAGTTATAGATCATACATCAGCAGAAGTGTGTGGATGTAGTTTGTGGGTTTTCTTCCAGTCTTAAAAGCAACCTTTAAAAAAACAAACAAATCACAAATAACAAACATGTTAAATGCATTAAATTTGACGTCAAGAGGTGCATCTGTTAAAGGAAATGACATTTGATTTTCAGAATTTTTAATGCAACACATGTAATGCCCCGTACTTTAAACAGGAAATGTAATTTCTTGCCCACAGAGTTCATGTATTACTCCCACTAGCCAACTGCAACAAACCACAGACAGATGGCCAAATATGCCATTTGTGAGTAGTGCCTATTATGTGACTTTCAGCTTTCTGGTAATTAAACAAGGGATTCTAAAAAGAGACCAAAGGACTGCTCACGACTGATTGGGCCCCGATCCACTGTCAGGTGTCACAAAAAGTGAGAAGCAATGCGGGGACTCACAAACAAAACAAGTACAGTAATTAACGGCTTCACCTGAAAGGCACCATGTTATGTGTAGACTCGCACACTTGCACTTGCATCACAGCAGGAGAAGAGGCATGAGGCAATGGAAAGCACTGCTGCGTTCAGTCCTCCTTCCTACTGTTTGTCATCACTGGACACACTGGGAGCCTGAAAGAAATGTTTCCCAGCCATATGACAGCATGTAACTCTGTGAAGTACAAATATGTTTATTAATCTTTTCCCACTGTCAGATCTAGTCATATATATATATATATATATATATATATATACAGTGGTGTGAAAAAGTGTTTGCCCCCTTCCTCATTTCCTGTTTTTTTGCATGTTTGTCACACTTACGT
>JASGAU010372405.1:0-23789 GCA_030220045.1 Australoheros facetus
TTTAAATCTTTGCTAAAGACTCATCTTTATGGTCTGGCTTTTAATTCGAGCAAATCTTGACATTTTGTATTTATTTAGTTTTTATATTTTGTCTGGATTTTTGTTTGTGTGTTGATGTTTTGTATTTTATGCATTGCCTGTGAAGCACTTTGGTCTCACACTGATGTCATTCTTCAACCAGCATTTGCTGCAACTCACTCAGTGTGGTTATGGTGGTCACACTCAAGCTGCTCCCACGAGTGTTCAGTGGGGGTTGAGGTCAGGTCTGCAGGCAAGCTTCTCCATCCTCTCCGCTCCTAAATTCTGGAGGTAGTCTCTGATAAACCCCGCTCTCTGTGGGGGTGAGCGATGTCATCTTGGAGGATCGAGTTCAGTCCCAGACTGTGGAGATGTGGGATTGCCACTGGTTGCAGGATCTCATCTCGATTTTTTTCTCTACGTGGGTTTGGTTTTGTGTTACGTATCAGCTACCGAATGTTCCCGATGTTCACCACCTAGTTACTAACTTTGTTTACTTGTTGGTGCTATTTATAAAATACTGTTTGAGAACAGATAGATATATAAATAGAACAGATGAATACAGATTAAAAAAAAAATTTTGGTTCCACTAGTACAACAAAACTTATATATCAGTTAATTCATGCAATAAAACTTAACCTACATCAAAAGTGACACAAAGTACATTTGTTGTATTAAAACTCAAACTAATTAAAATATTCAGAGCTGCAAAAATGTTGATATACTGAAGATAAAGTCCTCCATGAGGTCATCACTCAGGCTCAAACATGCCACAGCACACATGGAGAGCGTTTATCATGCTGGCCCATTACAAACAACAACTAGTGCTCTGCACTTGTTTTATGCACGTTTCCAGGCAGCTTAAAGGCAGCCGTAAATGTTGAGACTGATCCACAAAAGCTGGAGTCTTGGACCCCCCTGATAGAAGCAATACACACAGCCATCAGCACACCTCAGCCAGAAAATAGATGGCTCTCTCCGGGGGGGGCCTCCTCTTCCACCCCCTACTCCTCCAGCTTCAACAGCCCCCCCCTCAGCCCAGTCCCTTGTGTCTACGTGCCGGCTCTGTGCCGAGGGTTAACCCTGAGTGCCCAGCTCACTCATCGCTCTCCTCCGCACTGCTGACTGAGTCAACAGTTCCTCCTGATCAGCACCACCCAACACCACTCGCTGCATTCACGGAATAATGGAAGGTCAGTGCTCCCAAAGTGCCCTGCTGTTGGAGATAGGAGATTTATCTTCATTTGCACAAGAGCATGAAGGAGTAGGAGTGTGTCTCTGTGCAGTCTGCATACTTCCCAATTTGTGTTTGCATAAATGATCTCTAGTATTCATCCATGTCCTCGCCTCCAAAGCCTGTGTCTTCTCCTGAAAATCTCTGACAACATGCCAACACATAGTGTTTTGCTACTTGTGGCAGTACCAACCCCCACACCACTGAGCCATCCTAACAAAAGAGAACAACAGGTATTAACCGTCTGGAAGCTTATGCGCATACAGTGAGGGAAATAATTATTTGATCCCCTGCTGACTGCTCACTTCCAAAGAAATGAACAGTTTTTGTAGACCTGCACAAGGCTGCAATGGGCTACAAGACTACCAGCAAGAAGCTTGGTGAGAAGGTGAGAGCCATTGGTGAAATTATTCAGTAATGTAAGTAATATAAAATGACCATCAACCACCCTCAGTCTGGAGCTCCATGTGAGATCTTGCCTCAGGGTTTGAGGATGATCATAACTTGACCTGCCGAGTTTTGAGGCAGAGAGATGCTGAGTATGACCCAAAGAACATCATCCCCACAGCCAAGCATGGAGGTGGAGACATCGTGCTCTGGGGCTGTTTTTCTGCTAAGGGTACAGTATGACTCCACCACACTGAGGGGCCGATAGACGAGCCCATGAGAACCTCCCTCCCTCAGCCAGAACACTGAAGATGGGTCGTCGATGGGTCTTCCAGCATGACAGTGACCCAAAACATAGCGCCAAGGCAACAAAGGAGTGGCTGAAGAAGAAGCACATTAATATCGTGGAGTGGCCTGGCCAGTCTGCAGACCTCAGTCCTAGAGAAAATCTGTGGAGCTGAAGCTTCGAGTTTCCAAGCAGCAGCTAAGAAACCTGAAGGATTCAGAGAGTTTCTGTAAAGGGGAGTCGACCAGAATCCGTCCTGAGACGCAAACCTGGTGAAACGTCTTACCGCTGTGATCGTCAACAAGTGTTTCTCCACCAACTACTGAGTCGTGTTTTTGGGCTTCAAGCTGAGAAAGAGCACTACAGACACGATGCTTGTTTTGACAGTGTGGATGGAGACGTATAGAAGGAGATGCACTGTGTGTTTGTAGATAAGGTGCCATGAGAGGAACTGTGATACAGCATGAGGAAGTCAGGGGTGATGTATGTGAGGGAGGTGCAGGACATGTATGAGGACAGCGGGACTGTGTTGAGGTGTGCAGTAGGAGTGACAGGTGGGTTCAAGGTGGGGGTGGTTTTACATCAGGGATTGGCTCTGAGGGAGACAGGTAGTGAAGGCAGAGGAGTTTAAATACCTGGGCTCAACCATCCAATGCAACGGACAGTTCACAAGAGAGGTGAAGAGGAGAGTGCAGGCAGGGTGGAGGGGGTGGAAACGAGTGCCAGGGTTGGTTTTTGATAAGAATGAGAAGCAAAGTGAAAGGTAAGATTTACAGGGTGTAGTGAGACCTGCTGAGATGGTTTGGAGACGGTGGCACTAACAAAAAGACAGGAAGTTTTTATTGGGCAGAATGGATAACATTAGAGATGAGAACATTAGAGGGACAACTCAGGATGAGTAGTTTGGAGACAAAGAGACACAAGACTGATGGTTTGGACATGCGCAGAGGAGGGATCGTGGATATACTGAACAAAGATGTTGAATCTGGATGTAGAGATGGAGGATATGCAGAGGGTTGGTGTGACAGGGGAGGATGCTAGGATAGGGGGAGATGGAGACAGATGATCCGCTGTGGGAGCAGCCGAAAGAAGGAGAAGAAAAAAATTACTATGTTGGCTCAACCGCAGCTGTGATCTGATCAGACCTGAGCTCATAAAAATGTTAGCAAGTACCTGTATCTAACAAGAATGTCTGACAGTCCCTGAACTGGATAATTTGGGGTCCTGCAGCAAGCAAGAAACACAGCTGATCAGTGTGGGGTCATACTTCTGTATTTTAACTCCTGACGGCATCAAAATGATAAAGTTTTGTTTAGTAAACCCAAAACAAAGAGCAAAGAAGCCAAACGACTCCTAACGAGTTAATAGCAGATATAAAAACAGAGCTAATTTATAGTGACCCATCTCATATTCTACATGGTGATCTGACCCTTTATATAAAAATAATGATTAGAGGAGCTTTAAAGTTCATTTTTCTTGTTTATATTTCAAAGGAGAATCAGGGATTTCCACTTTGAAGATGAAGTATCTGTCTTAAAGACTGTATACTAATTGAATGGTATGCTATGTATGCTGCGTTTTTTTATACTTATACAGTGTGTGTGTGTGTGTGTGTGTAACCACATGGCATTCAGACAGAGGAGGATCCCAGAGAAAACAGTGCTGTCTGTCAGCCTCTATCTCCTGATTCTATCTCCCCTGTGCGACCTGAGGAGCCGAGCCCAACAATAGCGAACCTGTCTGCCGCAGAGGTATGCTGCATTTGAGCTGCTCTGAAGACAGAGGAACAGATAAAGACCTTGCATGCCTCTGCTTGCCTCTGCACTGCTCTACGGCTTCAGAGCCAGAAGGGGTCCCAGCCAGCACCATTAAGAACACCACCCAGAGTGGGGAAAAACACGCCCTGGGGCCAGCTGTCACTCCGTTCAGCACATGGGGTGAAATATATGCCTTTGCATTTCTGCCTTTACCTGCTGTAACTGCAGTGAGGTCTTAAGTGGGCTTTGTGGTGTTAACACACACTATAAGACCTTCCTGTCTGAAACAACAAGCGCTTAAAGTGGCCACCTTGGTCGATCAGCTTCATATGAAGCAGACATTAGAAAGAAGATGTCTGGGACACTTTGTTGCAGTGAAATGGAAGGTGGAAATAATGTCCTGTTCCTGACTTGCTTCGAGGAGTGAGGGGCTTACACAAGGTGCACTGATGTGTGTGAGGCTAGAGAAAGATCTGGGAAACTAAGAACTAAGAGTAAAAATGATGTTGGGGCTCCCTCTACACCTCTGGGTTTCCCTCGATGTTAATCAGAAACACAAAGTCTCTCCAACCCCCTTTTATTATCACAGGTGCAGATAGTTTGGGGTGACCAGGGGCAAAGCACCAACACACGTACCCCACCTGCTGCCAGCACATCAGCACAGGTTTTACTTTTCTTCTTCTTTTTTTCTCATTTACTGCTGCCTTCAATCTTTAAACTACTCTTAGCACCACAGGCCTTAACGTCAGAGCAGAGCCAGCCTGCTTGGGTTCCTCTCATCTACCCCGAGGCCTGACATACAGATTTAAGACGCATCTGCTCTTTATTTCATTTACACAAAGTGGAGATGCCACACGGTGCCTCACAGCTGTGTAGATGTACCTTGGCTCTCATGGTCCTCTCTGCTTCCAGCTCCTCCTCCAGCTCTTCAATGCGAGCCTAAAAAGAGATGTTGAAATGCATTAAGGTGCATACTGATAAAACCCCCAAAAACTATCAGTAAACTATAAAATATGGTTCTGATATCGTCCTCTGCGTTCACAGTGCCTGTATCATACTGACAGAGAACAATGGGGCGTCACCTCCACAGACTGTTTGCTATTTCAGGGCAGCACTTGTGTATGTGGTGAGGCCGTCTCATACGCTCCACTTTCTTTAGGGATTTGGCACTCCGCTGACTTTTTCCCTCAGGTAGCAATTTAGAGCAAGAATGTCCCGTAGGCACCATCATTATCTGTATTTTGACCCCAGGCTGGGTGTGCTGTGTCCGGTCTGCGAGACCAAAAATCGTCAGTGCTGCCATTTCCATGACATTCGAGGAATTTGTGTTGTGTTGTGTGTTTTTTTTCTGTCTCGCTCTTGGTGTTTTGGTGCCGGCTGGAAGTCAGTGATGCATCAAGGTCTAAATATGTGTGGTGTAATCAGTCAAAATGATTGGCAGGTCTTTGGTATATCATAATGTTCTTTCACTCCATGTGCTGCCGCCAGGACAAAGAGTAGCTGTATTTAATGCTAATTTACTGGCATCACCACTGGGAACGGCTAAAGCCAAAGAACAGCTGTACATTCAATACACAAGCATAAGTTACTTAATCGACCTTCAATATACAGTGATTAAAGTAAACGATTAACTGCACGTGTTTCCAAGAGTGCTCAAACATTTAAATCTGCATAATCTGTGAATGTCCACGGTGCTCTCATTTGTAACGCAGCACTTGTAATCATTTTATTTTGCATAACAGTAGCTTCAAAAAACTAGACTATAGGAGTGGTGGGCTGTCCTTCAGCAACAAAACACAAACAAAAACCTTCCCAAATATAAATTCATTCTGTTCAATGACAATGACCATCCATCATGATATACTGATCGTGCTATTTTTGAGCTCTTTTGTTACAGATGCAGGGAAAAATTGTCATGCAATATTTGGGACAGTCTGGTCACTAATGAGGATCTCGATCTGCACCAACCTTCATGCATTTGCTTTGGTTAGATGTTCTGTTCCAGCTTTTCGTTTGTTTTTATATATATATATATATATATATATATATATATAAATTTATTTATTTATTTATTATGTGAAAGCATTCCCGCTATGGAGCCAGAAAGATGAAATATGCAACTTTGCGTTTAAGTAAAAAAGGAGTTTTATTTATCAAGTTTGATTTGCTCATTTCCAACATAACTAAATTAATATACAAATATATATTTGGCTGCTATGACACATCATTTCAGCAGCAAGAAGGTCTTGAATTTGAATCCAGCAGAGTTTGCATGTTCTCCCTGTGCCTGTATGGTCCGAGTTCGCCGGCTTCCTCCCACAGCTCAAAAACATCAAACTGACCGCATGTGAACATGAGCATAAACGACTGCCTGTCGCTCTGTGTTCGCCCTGTGACAGGATCAGCGACCTGTCCACGACATACACTTCCTGTACTGCTTACCACTTTATTACAGTTTTATAATCCAGCTATTTCTGCAAGCCGAAACAAATGTACACACAACATAAGATAATACATTAAATTATGCATTGTATTATATTACTTTGCATAACAAAACTGCAGCACTAACATTATTATGAATGTATGTGAATTATATGATGTATTAATATTTTATATAAATGTGACTGTACATAGCTAGTTTACATACAATACAGTCCAATTCAGTCAATTTTAGAAGCACCTCAATGGACTTTATATTGTAAAGTTAAGCCCCTAAAATATAACAGGGAAAGCCCCAATAATCAGACAATCCTTTACGAGTAAGAACTTGGTGACGGTAGGAAGGAAGAACTTCCTTTAGACAGGAAGAGACCTCCTCAGGGAGGGGCAGACATCTGCTGTGACCGGCTGGGAGTGAGGGCAAAGAGACGAGAAAAAGGACACACACTCGTCTCATCAAATATGAATTATCCACACAAGCTAACTGCTATAAAATGCTACTTATAGATGAATGAATCATTTAGCACTGTACATTATAATGTTTTTTTTTAAGTACTTGTGCTTTTGAACTTTAAATGCTTACATAGGCTTACTTGCTCCTCATAAAGCACTGCTGCTTCTACCGAGAGCCCTCTGTGTGCACCAACATTTTCAGTGCTTTGAATATTATTTTACTGGATTCTGCTCTTATGCTCAAAATAATCAGAATGATCAAACAGAAATATATCATCCATACATTTCTGTTCCACTGATGCCAAAACTGCTTTTTTACTACTAATAAAAATGTGTATCTAGCTGCATCCTACCAACATGAGTCACGTTCTTCACCATCTACAGTTTCTCCGTTTCAGTGTCAGGAAGTGTGTGTGCCATGTCGGATAGTCCAGGGCCACTCAAAGCAACAACACCTCCACCTCACTGATGTGGTGAAAGCCCCGGCACTAAAGCTCCCCAAACAAAAAACGATCACAAACTTAATGCAAACTAAACACAACACAAACAGGAGCCGGAGAGCTCTCCTGCACTTGTGCCATCTAACACGAGAAGATTTGTTTAAATGCCTCAAATAACACACAGAGATGTTAACTTATGCTTCTCGTCCTTCTTTTAGAAGTTTAAGCAGGAAGACAGAAATAAAAACTCACATGCCAGCGGAGCACCTCTGCAGAGAGAACAGCCATGGTGAGGCAGCAGCAGCCCAACTGAATGACTGAGTGTCCCACACACACACACACACACACACACACACACACACACACACACACACACACACTGTTGATCCCCTCCGGCACTTTACTGTCCACACCCCCTTGTGCATGCACAGCCTCCTTTTCTCTCACTGACAGCTCCCACTCACAGATCTGTTTCTTGTTAAATTCCTCTTTTCCACAGCCTCAAACCACCCTCAAAGTAAACACTGTGGCTCAAATACAATTGTAGAGAACACATAACGCACTAACAGCGTTAAGTCGTCTGAGCCAGCCTGCATGGGTGAATGCTATTTGGACTGCGTCTCTATGGCAGGAAGGATGCATGCGCTGATTTAAACGACTTTCACTCGATTGTAAATGAACCAACAAAGATGTCTCCAGTCTTGGAGCAGTGTGGGGGAAATAACTGAATTAGGCCATTGTTGCTGAGAATGGTTGCAGGGTTTGATCTCCATAATTGCTTCTGCTTACGGCTTTCATTTTTTTCCGCTTCACTCTGAAACCATAATAACTGTCCATAAATTACAATCAGATGTGGCCTCAGCGCTGATGTCTCCTCAGCTGTGTCAGAGGGGATGTTCAGCAGCGTGGGCAACAATATCCTGTGAGACCCCCCCAGTCAAAACAATGGGACGCCCTGCCCTGCACCAAAAATGAAGCATTTTAGACCCCCCCGCTGATGCTGGTCCACTATACTGTTCCCATAAACTAGCATAATTCAGGCCACTGCACCGGTGCAAGAATCTGCATGCTTTGTTCTTTTAAATGCCAGCAGATGGCTGCCTGCAGACTACACAAGTAATAGTTGTGATATGTGATGAAAGGTCGCGTGTAAGTATTTTTTTGTAGGTAAAGACACAGATCAAATTATTACTATTATGCACGATGTAACACGTGTTCAGCACAGGTGCACATTAGTCAAGACATTTGACTGAGAAACAACTTGTAGTATTAGTACATACCACTCGTGTTTTTAGTAAGTAAAGATCACTGTCTACAAATAATGATATGATATGGTTTAGTACGGTACGGTACAGCACCATAAGATACAATGTCACACATTAGAAAACAATAAAACTACACGATCAGTTTACACTAAGATTCATTTTGTGTTCTCCATTAATGTCTGGAAATTATTTGTGGTCTGGACTTTGATTGGGCCATTGTAACATCTTGATTGTTTCCTTTTTCACCTATATATCAACATCTGAACACATAAAGACAAACCTGCGTAGCTATGAGGCAGAGGGAAATAGGAAACATGAGGAGTGTAAGCCTCTCCTCACCTGTGTGGCCCAATCTGATGCAACACCTCCAGCAAAACATCTGCTGCAGACCAAACAAAGAGCCAAAGTGATCTTTGTCTTCACAGACTGTGATAACCCTCAGATTGGGTGTAAACTTTTTTTACAGCCCTAAATAAAATCACTAAAGAGGGTTAGTTTGTTTTAAGAAGCCGAGGCTGCAGGGCTGCACTCTCTTCAGGCCAACTGCTTTGAATTACTGAGAGGGAGAGGCGGCTTCATCATCCCTGACCGACAAAGCCGCCTCTTTGATTCTGCTGCAGCTTGTGTGGATATATTCACGCAACCTTTACGTCAAAAGAAGACCTAAGTGGGCGATGAACAGCTGGCCTGCCCGTCCACCTGCATCTTTATCAGTAGGAGGAGTTTACATATAATAGCCTCATTGTGAGATAAGGATGCCGAAGCTACAGTAAATGCGAAAACATGTGCACCCTCAAAGACACACGGATCGTCTTTCACTCCTCGAATTAGATACAAAGGAGCTCTTTATTTTCCCTGCTGACAGACCTCTGGAGGAAGCAGCCGGCTCCCAGAGGGAGCAGAGAAGCACCACCTGAACTCAGAACTCGCTCCCTCTCAACTCAGCGACAGACAAAACATATTATCTGCAACACGCACCACTGACACAGATTAAAGCTCTCAGACTGGATTTTATCTGGATGGCACAGTGAGATTCAGCAGAAAAGCATCAGACAGGCACAGTTCTAACTTTATTTCTACAGTGACTGTGATTTAAATGGCACCATCTTTCGTGGTACAGCATACTAAAACCACTGAGGCCTTTAGCGTGCAACAAAGAGTGCCACCTAACTGAGTTTGAACAAAGCTGAGGGGAAAAAAAGCCATCCTGGTTATTAATAAGTAATCTTTGGTGAGCGCAGTGGAAAATCACCACAGCGATGAGCGTATACGGTTCACAGTCACTGAAAGCTCCATGAATTTCAGATTTTTTTGTAATTAGAGCTGAGAGTAATACTCAGTGTGGAAAAATCGTATTTTTTTCTAAAACCAAAAACAGACGAGCCAGCTGGTAAACTTTTACCAGCTGGGCATGGTAAAAGTTTACATCCGCTCATCATGGAGACGAATATCTCGGTAATTTGGGGCTTTTTAATGATTTCTTTGAATTGTCCTTTTTCTAGAATGGAATGACTGTACAGATGACATTTTTAATCACTTTAAAAAACAAGAACTGGAGGCACAAGTTTAAATTCACTTTGGATTTTCTCTGATCCACACAGGGGGAAAGAATTATACATACAGGCTCAAATATATACTTAAACTCACTTAAATCTTTCAATAAGTGGTGCTGAGGTTTCTACAATGTCTTAACTCAACAAGGCCAAGGCCTATTGACATCTAGTTGGTGACTACACCTGGTAGTTTCTCTTTGCCAGCATAAAAAGGATTTGTTTGATGGCACTCACTGGATTGACCGATACTCAGAGCAATGAAGAAGTCCAAGGAACTCAGGGAAGACCTAAGATTTACGTAAGTTAAGAAGGTCTCTTGGAGCCATTTCTAAACAACTGCAGAGTCCAAGATCACCACGTCTAACAACTGAACATGAGTACAAGTTATTTGGTTGTCACTACGTTGCCAAGGTCTGGAAGAAGACCCAAACTGTCGCTTTCAGATGAGAGAAAATTGGTTAGAATTATCGGGAACAAGTCAAGTTTGACTTTATTTTGGATTTTCTTTAATCCATATGAACTGGAAAGTGCTTGAGCACCAGAGTCAGTGTCCACAGTAAAGTTTTATATCGCCATGGGGTGAGAGGGTGCCAACCAAAAAAGAAGTCCCTGCTCCAAAATGGACACCTTCAAGCTGTAAACGTGAGGCTTTCAAACCTAAGAACACTGCAAGCATGGTGGTGGTAGCATCATGTTCTGGGGCTGTTTTTCTGCCAGTGGTACTGGTACATTGCACAGTAGATAGAATAATGGAGGAGGAGGACTCCCACCAAATTCTTCAATTTCACTAAATCAACAGGTAGATGGTTGAAACAATGATCCCAAACACACATCAGAACTGGTTTTGGAATGGATAGAGCAGGCTAACATTAAGCTTCTGGAATCCCAATCCCTTCCCAAAGCCCCAACCTCAGCCTTATTAAGAATTTGTGGACTAAAAGCCATGTCCTTTCTAGGAAACCAGCCAGGTTAAAAGAACTCTACCAATTCTGTCAAGAAAAGTGCTCAAATATCCATTCAGATTTATGGCAGAAGCTTGTTGATGGCTACCAAAAGTGTCCGGTTGAGGTACAACTTGCTAGGGGACTTTTAAGCAAATATTAGTGAGGGGGTGTGTGTTTATAATTGAGCCTATATCTATAATTTTAACCCCGTGTGGAGTAGAAAATTATTTTGAACTTGGATACCTAATTCTTGTTTTTTTTTGTTTTTTTTTAAAAGTCATTGAAGATGCGTGCTGTACATTTTTCCACCCTGGAAAAAAACCCAATTCAAAGCAGCAGCATAAAATTACCACGACATTCACGCCCATGATGAGTGTAAGTAAATATCTGATGACAACTCTACAGATTCCACACAGTGATTTGTGCAATTTCTGCCACCACTGTGAAGTATTGGAGGGCTGATATGTTTTCTAGGCCAACCTGGAAGTTAGAATTGTCCTTGTTCACTTGACAAAGAGGCCAAAGGGGTTTTTCCATAGGCTCTGTAATGTAAAATTTTTTTTTAAAAATCCCTAAAAGAAAACATTTTTGATATTTACATGTTTTGTTTGGCAAAATAATCTCCACAATCTGATGACACTTTTATGATTTTTGAATTGTAAATGTGATCCATAAGAAATTTAGAGATAACATTATACTTGCAGGCAAGCAGTGTCTATGGTCTGATAACTCCTTTGGGACACATATTTGCTTCAAAATTAGTAAGTAGTGTGTTTGCTTATAATTTTAATTTATGTGTGATGCAGAACAAAGCTTTGTCTTTGGTCTTTGCTGATTTCAGGCATCTAAACCAAAACCCCATTAAAAAAAAGTGATTCTGAAAGAAGGAAACCAGTTTACTAAAATAAAATCAACATATCTACACAAAGACTAAACGTCAAACTCAATCAACATCAGGCATCAAAATGATCATAATGTCAAGAATTTGTCTTTCACACTTGAATCAAAAGTATCATCAGTTAGTGATACTTGTGACATTACTTGGAAAGGTCTGAACAAGAAATATAAAAAACATTTCCACAGTTAAACTATTCCACACTGACTTGTCAAACACAATGTGTAACTAACACCAGTAATTACGACTTCCATTCAGATGTTTCCCTGACGGTGCACTGGTATGTTGGCTGGCATGTTTTACTGGAACATTTAAATCCATCGATAATCTTACTTGCTGCACCTGTGTTTCTCCTGCTGTAACAAGTCCAAAGTCTCTGCAGTGAGAAAGATTTACATCCGAATAAGTTTACAGTGTGATAACGCAGCAGTCTTATTTCCTGTCATCGAAGGATAAATGGGGTGTAACACTATCTTTAGTTGAGAAATACTGTTGTGAATATTAAGCAACAAAGCATAAATCAAATTTAGGGCTTCATTTCTTGTACAGCAGCAAAACTTCCAAAAGAGAATGACTGCTCTGTGCTTTTATGCCTCTGCCAACTACTCAAGTCACATAAATATATGTAATAAGAACAATCAAAGATTAGCATCACCAATTCGGTATCGAATGTGAAATATGGTAACAATCTGTTCTTTTTCTGATTTGCGGTGTTGAATAATGGTTTTTAAAGTGTTTAGCAAAACTATATGTTGTTACAGAGAGTATGAATTCATAAAATGTCATCACATCTCTAGTTTATCCTATTAGTTATTAGGTTTTTGTGTGTTAGTGATTTCTTTAGTTTGAGGTCAGGCAAGGGCAAGCATAGACAGCAAGAAAAGGCAAAGAAAGGGCAAGCACTGAGAGCAGTGCTTGCCCAGTGACAACTAAAACTAGACATGAAATTAAACAGTACCAAAATGAAAATTCTCGCTCTCCTTACATCTCAAATAATATTCTGTCACTTAGGGGATCTCATATTGCCCATTTGCATCCACTACTGTAAATCACTACAATCTTGTGGCTGCAGTTATTGTCAATAGAAAGTAGTTTGAATCAGAGCCACTGGAATATATTGTTTTTGTCATTTTCATGGGTGTGTCCATGTCCTACACTTATTTGTTTGCTCGTGTGAATTGTGGATACACTTGCGGTCTTGGCTGGGACACAGACAGGAAACTAGAGTGCTATAGAAATGCCCCAGGCTTCGTTTTAACTGCTCTGAGATCACCTATGATCTGTGTGATATTATAGACAAGAGCAGGTGAGTGTAAAAACAGAGGCAACATTACCATGTAAATGAGCAAATTGCTTGTGATTTATCATCTTAACAGGTAGGTTTTCTCTTGCTGATCAGCTTGGACATCATTTGAGATGTAAAAGAGTTCGAGTGAAGTTTTAAGAAACGTTTAATAACTCCATTAGGATGTTAACAATGAGTATGTAGGCCTGTTTCAGAACGTATTAAAAGCTGTATATTAGAGATATGTTGACATGATTGGCAGGCTTGCTACAAATTTATGATTTTATGGAATATTACGGATTATTGTAGATTAAACAGAATATATACAACCTTAAACATCTGGAGCAGTAATATTAATCCATAGAACACTGATGAGAACATTTTCCCGCGCATTAAGTACTTTTAATTTTGATACTTCAAATGAAATTTGTTGATAAGCCATAGTAGTGAGGAGTTTTCATAGTGTTGCACTGATGTCCTCAACCACCAGTCATTGTCAGCCACATGCTTCATGTATGTGATCATTTTTGCTCCCAGGTCTATTTTCAGCAAACTTTGTAACATTTTGCTTCTGTCGACTCGGCAACTGTGAAAACATTTTAGTGATATTTTGAGTTCTTTTAGCAAAAAGCACAATAAATGACAAAGCCTGCGATCTTCATTCATTGATGGCTGGGTGAGTCCATATTTGGAGGACCCTATTATGAATAAATTATTCAAATTTCCTCTCCAGTAGCAGAAAATATGCACAATTACATCATTTTAAAAAGTCCAATTTACCTTGGTGGAAAATGATGTTAATTTCTGCCTTCTTACTTTATCAAATCTTTGCCTCTAACCATGCACACTGTTCCATCATTTCCTAGTTGGAAATTATGAAGCCAACAAAATCTCTTTGCTGAAAATGTCAGAGATATCATGACCTACATGTGGCATTAAGCCATTTGAAGACACTGAATAATACAAGCAGTGGCACTGTGCAGTAATCAAGCATTAAGTCATTATTGTATCGATTTATACCTGCTGTGTCATAAATATGGAGAGAGCACGAAGTCTGAAATGTATTAAAGAGGCAGGGGGCTGCTGCAGACCTAAACCTTAGTCACATCAGGGGGGAATCTAAAGATGGTTATCAGTCTGGATGTGGGCGGTGTGTTTTAACCATCTCCTGACAGGAGCTGTGAAGTGACGGCTCCAATCACAGGGCAGAACCCAGCAGCTCTGCTAAAGGCAGGAATGCTTTTCCCTGCTGTGCTGGAAGCTACAGCTGAGCTCACTTTGTCTTTGTAAAACAACTGCATCCAAGACACTGTTATAAAGGTAGGGGGCACATCAAAAAGTACAACAGATTTTACAGCCTAAGAATGAAAGTAGAAGACCCTTTTTTTGTGTTGATTAGAGATAATTCAGTTTGAAAGCCAACATACTCACACTGCATATGTAGCTTTACAGCTCTCTGAACATTTTCACCGCATCTCTGAAATTAAAGGTTGCAGATGAAAGGCACATACCAGCCCTGCTGCCTGGCTGATGACTATCAAACAAAAGGGGAAGGACTCCACATGTCCCTCAAGCAGTGCTCTGCATGAGCTCAGGTCTTCAGTGAACCGTCAACTGAGCTACCAGTATTTGCAGCTAAGGAACGTGCTGTGAGAAAACAGTGTGTTTGCAAGAACGAACAGGTGCTGCGAACCGTGTGATGGACGGGAAACACCAATCCAGCTGAATGAAGAATGAGGGGAAGTTTTTGACATCAAAAGTCTCACATGTTTAAGTCAGAAAGTCAGTCATCAGCAACAAATCTGAAGCAGCACTGAGCTGAAGCATCCGGCCTGTTCTGGGAAAAATCTGACTGATGATAACAAGAAATCAGCAGCAAAGGGTGAGACCACCTGGTTTAAACGCATTAAGTGGTAAAACACACACTTGAATGCTTTTTCTTGGACATGTAAATGAAGAGTAAAAAACAAACGAGCCCATTTTGATACCGGAAACAGTTAACAATTATGAATAATGAAATATGAAGCTAAGCTAGTTCATTTGAATCTGAGTCAAATAAGCTGCAACCAGAGAAAGAGGCCAAAAAACAGCATTTCCTCCAATGGCCACTTGAGACTGGCTCATAAGTGAGTCAATCTCTTGAGACTCACATTTTAAAATGCCCAACTTTACAGCATTAAAAAGCATATTTATAGCCTGGTACAAGAAATGTTTTTGGTCTTTAGGAATAGTTACCCCTTTTATATCAACTGCATTGGTGGCATGGCTACCTGGATTGGCAGGTGTGCCAACACAGGCAGTTGTAGCCTGCAGCTGTCGGCTGGGTGTCCCTCTGCGGTTGTTAGCCAAGCTAGCTAGTGTTAGCCGATGCCTTAGAACTGCAATGTCTTAGAAACATACAGTCCATTCTGGCTCAGAAAAATCAGCATGGCCAAACTGCCAGAAACCAGTGATGCCACGATGGTTACATCGATCTTTTATATACAGTCGACGGTGTGAAGTGAACTTTGACTAAGTGTGAACTGGCACAACATGGACAACAACAGAACTGCTGCCTATAAGCTATTCAATTATTAATTCATTTAGTTTAAGATAAACTTTTTTATTTGTTCCAAATAATAAAATCTATTTTAAGCTTTGGAATGAGGAAAAGGGTCTAGAGGTTAAATAATTTATTAAGCGTTCCCTACACACAAAGAATTGTTGGATTTTTTAGAGTTTGTGTGGATACTGCTCTAACTACAGATGAAACTATACTGAATACCTATTATTTTAAAATGATTAACAAATGAGATAAATTTATTTTTGCAACAACATTATAAAATATGGAAAAAACAATGAAGACCTCCAACCACAGATCACCTGGGCACAGTACAGTCTGCACATCATTTCAGTCATCATGCAAACGGACTGGCTCTTATATACAGCATGTCTCATTCACACACTCATTCATTCAAGAACTTTCTACATACAAGTGCTTGCTAACATTCACACACACAGTCACACTCAGGGTTCAGTATCTTGCCCACGGACACTTTGGCATACAGAATTATCTCCAACCTTCTGATTAGTAGATGGCCTGCTCTACCTCCTGAGCCACAGCCACCCTTAAATATCATGCAGTTCATATTCAAGTAATGCAAAGTGCATACTTTGTATTAGCAGTAGCAGAGTGGCACTACTAACTGACACCTGCTAATTAACACTTAGTGCAGCTCTTAAATCTCAACCAGCTCTGCTGGAGGAAGAATGCACCTCAGTCTTTGTAGACTGCTCTGTATTAAAAAAGGCCACACTGGCTTTTCCAGCACATCAAACCGCAGAACTTACCTGTAGCTCATTCGTCTTCCTCTGCAGTCCAAAGTTGAGGGCCTCCTCTTCTTCGAGTTTGGAGCTGGTATTGCTGATCTCCAGCTCCTTCCTTTCAAGAGAAAGAGAATATGTAATTAAAATTAATTCAACCACTGGAATAAACGGATCTAGCCAGCTTATAAATGCAAATGCTAGAAATTTAAGCTAGAACAACAAATTAAGCTGGGCTGGAGTGATTGGGAACAGCACAAATCCCACTCTACCCACCACTGACTACAAGCATATTTACTGTAAGAGATACAGAAAACTGAAAAAGTCAAGACTCCTTTCAGAGTTTGCTGCCAGTCAAAAACGAGTAACCAAGGAAGAAGCCTATCCCAGCCGCCACGGTTCTCTCAACGATCATTCAAAGGAGACCGTCACAGAGATGTTATGTAAAACGAGCCACGCTGCATGAAAAGTGGTGCGTTAGAGGCTGGGCTGTCGCCAGCAGCAAAAACAAAGGGGTTTCTGTCAGTCAGTATTGAAAAGGTTCCTCCATCTGATCCCTTTCGTGAGGTGCATGTCTGAAAGAGTCCAGCCATAAAAGCGAGTCATGTTTTACTGTGTGTCATGCCAGTGAAGCTTCACTGGACTGAAGGCTATGTTAAATTGAATGGCAGATTTAATAACCTCTCACAATGAGAACTGCTTAAAAAAATCCATAGTATCTTAGCAACAAGGTGAGTCACTCACTTTGTTAATGTTGAAGGTCACGCAGATCTTAATGCCAAAGAGAACAAGTTTTAACTTTGTTACAGAGACAATATCGTAGGCGCGTACTGTACTTTAGTTTCCTGCCTTCAGTAGATTGTTGCTGCAGGGTAGAGTACAGTTAATGATTCCATTTGTTTTCATGTCACTGAGGGCAGATAACAACATGCTGGGATCTTAGTGAACCCCTGGGGGCACGCACACTTAAAAGGGGATGTAACAGGACTGTGGAGCAGGTACAGAGCAGTCTGACAGTCCGAGCACCGCTGCCTCAGGATAGGAGCAGCACATCAGAGTGAGAGATCTTCTGAAGATAGACAGATGTAGATAAGACCTGTTGTCACTTGCATATGGTCTAAGTGGGGGGGGGATCACCATGTGTTTCTGCCTCACATAAGATGATATAAATGTTGTGGAGACAGATTTACCATCAAACATGACAGCTGGCAAAAATAATTTCTCAAAAGATTATGTTTAACATGCAACTTTTTTATGACTGTAGTTATGACCTTTCTTTGGCCACTTTTTGACTGATTTAACATAGAAGAAAAAATAATCTGTGACTATGATACTGACTTTAATAGGCTGGTGCTTTAAGATAAAATGCTAGCACTGCTAACACTATGGATGACTTGTGCTGAATGGACTGTCAGCAGAAACCTGAGTGTGGATGAACAGAGGTTTTTTTTTAGCAGATGCAGTTCTGATTCTGGACACAGATAGTAAGCAAAAACATATAATAGAACAACACTAGCATGCTAACTTTTGCTAACTAGCACTAACCAGAAGTACAGCTGAAAATGATGGGGATGACAGTTTGTCATAAATCAACAATTATTTGTAGCCATTTTACTTTATAAGCCAAACTTTTGACCTGCTGGTAACATTAGCAATAAAGCAAGAGGATTTATTTTCTGGGATGGAGGCTGTGCAAACATTGATGGCAGTCTGCTCAGTAATTAGCAGCGTGATGTCAACCCCAAGGTTGCCCCAGAGGAAACATCAGAAGATTTTCTACTCAACTTTGAGCACTGAAAGCACTTTATACAACATGCCTCACACACCCATTCACACAAGTGCTTCTTTCTATGGCTGAGTGCTTTCTATCCAACATTCACACACATTCATACTCTGACAGCTGCATTGGGGAGCAACTTGGGCTTCAGTATCTTGCCCAAGGATACTTTGGCATGCAGTCTGGAGCAGCCAGGGATTGAACCACCAACCTTCCAATGAGTAGGTGACCTGCTCTACCTCCTGAGCCACAGCCACCTGGATTTATTCTCTGGAAACTATGAAAGTCTGAACAGAATTTCATGGTCCTCATTCCAGTTAGGATATTCCTGATGGGTTTAAGAGTTTGGAATAACCAACCAATCCACTGACAATGTTGCTAGCATTTAGAATTTAACTTTAGTCTCAGATTTCTGCTGCCAGGCACAAACACCACTTTGGCTCAATGACTCTGCTCTTACGTTGCCCCGTTTTGTTACACAGGCCTATAAAAAGACAGATTTTTTCCCCCACTTATTATAAAAGTTTTGAATACACATACGCAGTGCGCCTTTGACTGACCTTTTAATGAGGTCTTCCAGTCCACTCCTCATCTTCTCCATTTCTCCCAGACTGTCCTGAGAAGATCTGCTGTCACCCTCCAGCCTCCTCCTGCTCTTCTCCAGCTCAGCACGCTGATGATGCTCCTGTTCCAGCTGGTACTCCAACTGAGCATGAGCAAAGTTACAGGATGAGAAACGCAGTCCCTTTGTGCAAACCATACTTTCTAACAGGGTTCAACAGAAAGTGCTTTCAAGGCTGAAACTGGCACCAATATTTTTTGACTGTGATTGCAAATATTGAAATACTTTGTGCCACTTATTAATATCTTTCACAATCATCATTTATTACATTTGACCATTTTTATGTGTGAAATTACATGTTTCAGTGTTTCCCCACTTCTGCCAAGCTGCATTGGCTAACAGGGTTACAATTAAGTTAAATAACCGTGAGTTTCCATTCCTCATTTTACTGTCGAATAGTTGGTTCATAAGCTTAATATTACTTTTAATGTGTACAACATGTGTGTTTCTGTTGGATGCAAATATTAGACCAGTGTAATGCTACTGACCTTATATTTAAAATAAGTTATGATGGAGTCTATAGTTAATCTCCAGTATAGTTAATCCCATATCATTTTAAATAGAAAACTACAGTGTTTTTGCTGCAGGTGAATAAAACTGTCAGAAAAGGAGATTCAATCAGTACTCAGAGGTGCACCTGACAAACTGGCTGGTGAGCGTATAACTTTCCATCCAGCACCAAATGACGGGAACACAAAATTAGTGACTAGCTGTTGAGAATTTACCCATTAAAGAGCCAGTTACGAAGGAAGTGGTTGGTCAGGGCTTCATCCTGCAGTAGATAATGATCCAAAAGATTCAAAGAAATTAAGCAGATGGGCCGTTTGAAATGAGTCTACGATTAAACCCAGACGAGCGGCTGTAGGATGAACCGGACAGAACACCGGTCGTGTGGTGTGTACGGGATGAACTATACGGTAAATTTGGAGAGTGTGTACATACATCTTCGGCGTGCATCTGCAGCTTGGTTTTCTCTTTGGTCAGCAGGTTGACTTTCTCCTCTTCACTCTGCAGGTCCTCGATGGCCTGCTGTTGGGGGTGATACAAGATATCTGAGCCTGGACTGCACATGTCCCCAAACGTCTGATCTCACACCCATCTGTCTGCCATATTGGTACTTTGGAAAAATACAGTTTGTTTATTTGCTTTACCAGGAAAATGTCAGAAATCATCTCCAGTCTGATCTGATAGATGAGAGATTTTTATATCTGTCGTTCCATCAACGTGAAGCAAACGCAGCGGAGCATCAAACAGGAAGACTAAACTGACTGAAACAGCAGTAAGCGATCTTTGTGTTATAGTATTTCCCACAGGCTTCTCCTTGTATTCCAGACTAAATCCATAATCTGAGACATGTTCAACTAACAGTAGGAACGTAATGAGGCCTAATGCTAAGTTGTCCACACAGATTACACAATGAACTAGACGGCTACTGCTGGCTGAAGCATCTGGGAGGAATTATCAAACAGGGCCTCTTATGGCTGCCATACAGCACGATGGGGTTGTTGAGGGTTATGACTTCTTTAGATCTCGCTCTCTTTTTAAGTAGAGTGGTCCGTGTCTGGTGCAGAGCACATTTATCATAAGTGCCATTTTTGGCAGGTCCACAGGCCATGTGGTTCCATTTTCCTAAACGTATGATTTATTCTGAGCCGAACACCAAGTGGTGTATCTTTGTATGCGTTTGAGAAATGGGACAGCTACATTTAAACGTATGATTTAAATGTTTTCCTGCAAAAATGCAAACATACATATTTTAGTCAGAAAATTCACTTGAACTGCAAAAGATAATCTGTTCATGTCAAAGTTTATGGGACTGTTGTAACCATAAACTGTGAATAAAGATAGAAACGATAGGAGCTCAGCGTGGCAGGAGGCTGAAAAATGAAGCTAACGCTAAAGTGCCAAAAGCTGCAGTTCCTGTAATGGCCACAACACTGTCTCCAAAACTGAGTCATCCCCACAGGCTCCATAAACACATGTTTACAGCCTGGTACAAAAAATGTTTTTAGTCTCCATTAATCATTACCCTCTTTATAAAAGCTGCACAGGTGACGAATTTAATTCATCTGTTTGCATTTTGTTAAGGCTTAAAATCTGGGGCGTGGTTTAACACAGGTAACTGCAGCTGTTTGCTATTGGCCAGGCTTCACTCCTGCTTGTTCCAGACCCCTGGAACGCTAGTGAACTAGTGAATTCAATCTGTCAAATACGCTGGAATGACTTTGAAAATGTTAAAGAAACTACAGCAGGCACTGCCTAAGTCGGAGTCGCACTAATCGGAATTTCGCTCTAGTGCAGGGGTGGGCAACTCCAGGCCTCAAGGGCCGGTGTCCTGCAGGTTTTAGATGTGTTCCAGATCCAACACACCTGAATCATAGAAGTCATTAACAGGACTCTGGAGAACTTGACTGCATACTGAGGAGGTAATTCAGCCATTTGATTCAGGTGTGTTGGATCAGGAACACATCTAAAACCTGCAGGACACCGGCCCTCGAGGCCTGGAGTTGCCCACCCCTGCTCTAGTGGGATGGCTTCTGCGTGTCCTGATTTTTCCAGTTAATTCCAGTAAAAATCATCTCCTAAATCGGATCGTACAAGTCGGATTTTTTCCTACCTCGGGTGAAAAATCTGGTCCCATTGTAATACGTTTCCAATTAAATGTGATCGCATGTGTCAGATGAGTTTAGCACTAAAGCCCTCCTCAGCTCCCGTCTGCCCACTTCCAATATCTACGATCTACGCTAACTCCATGCATCGGCTCGTTCGCACACTAACAACACCTGGAGATCGCTTTAGTGTCTATATAGTCACATGATGCCTGGATTGGCTGCACTATGCAAAACAGTTCATTTCACCGGAGACAATCATGGCAAGCAGGAGTCAAGCGTAAGCTACAAACTTGCTCTTACGAGCAGAAATACGAGATTATAAAATTGAGAAAATCGAGGGATGAAGCAGAAAGCCACAGGATTCAGTTTTTATGGAGCGTGACTAATAATAGAAACTAGTCAGGATATTTTGGTTCCCGTTGAGTCAAACCTTAGATTTTTTTTATGTAAGTGCAGCGCTGCACATCAGTATTGTACACCTAACAGCATACCTGGCTGAGCTCCACCAGATGTTCTTTCTCCTTCTGCAGCTTCTGCACCACCTCGTCCTTCTGAAAAAGCTGCTCTGACAGCCTCCTCACCTCACTGTGCGATAACTATAAAGACAGAGACAAGCCACAACTTAATAAGCATTTTCAACATGTGGGCCTTCACGTATCAGACAATATGTTGTTCATTCAAAAAAATTACAAAGCCAAGCAAGATTCCTCTGCACATACTTAGACTTAGTTCTTATCTAACGCTGCTAAAGCCTCTCTCTGTGGTTACTGCTGTTTGCTTGGGATTGCAGTCATGATCGCACGTGAATGCAGCAGTTTGAGTCTGCAGGCTCTGACTCTACAGCCACACTATAAAACAATTATCTGCTTTCATGACAGAAACAGGCAGCAGACTGAGATATGTGGACACAAATATGTTTTACAATGAATTTCATAGGGAACAGGTGAGTCAAATCTTTTTACTCAGATCATGTCCGGCTAAAAGATTATTATGACGTCAGAGGTGGTCGCATCATTTCTGTTTTCAAAGCTTTGTGCTATCAAACCAGTCTGGTCTTGTTCTGTTGTCTACGGCACTCACTGAGCCCCCTCACATTTCTCTCTTACAGTATCTTTACCAAACAGCAAAGAAAACCATCCCATAAACAGCTCTTACCACGATGGGCCTGATCAAAGTGATCAGAGCAAATTTTAGAGGCTAACTCGACACTACTTTGCTGCACTGAGAACTCTTGTTTCACTGTCACACACGGTGCTGTGAGTGCAGCACATTCTTGTGGCATTCCTGAACAAAGATAGCATCCTAATCCTTTAATACACCTCAGTGAAATAGATAAAGGGGTTTGGTGGGGGGTGGGGGGCTGTAATGGAGGTGTCTGCACGGAGGAGATGGTGCTTCAAGCAAAGCGTGAAAAAATTTGTCAACTAAAGGAGTACAAGCAGGGCTGAGCGGACGGACGTTTTTGACTGTGACCTGGACAGAAATATGTAAGCCTGTGGCAGTCTATAATATGATTCAGTATGATCAGTGTGTTGTAGTTGTGTTTCCATGCTTCAGACTGCAGAAGTTTCATCAAAAACAATCTGCATCGTGCTGATTTAATACAAATTAATTCATATTTAAACACTTTGGAAAATGTACTTTTTGGAACTGTAATCATGTCATGGTTTGTTATTCTTTGTTTTTAGTTATATCCTGTTTTATTCTGGAATCAGTGATTGTGTGTTACCTGTCTTACCTGTCTTTAATCAGCCAGTCACCTGCCGCTCACCTCCCACGTTTTCTTGACGTGACTTTTTAACTTTTACTCTGCATGTTAAGGAATATGTTGCTTTCACTGCACAACTACCTGTGCATGACTCCTGCCTGTCTGGATTATGGGCATAACTCTATCTGCCTATGCTGTCCTCTTCTTTATATGACGAAGATCCCAAGTGCCCCACCTGTTTATCCTCCTCAGACACAGTCAGAGCGCTCTCCAGTTCTTCCAGGTCTCGTCTGAGGCTGCTGCATTCGGCCTCCAGCCTGTCTCTGTGGAGGGCCAGCTGGGCTGCGCAGGCCTCCTCCTCCTCCAGACGGTCTGAGAGGCCTGACAGCTGCCGCTCCAGCTCACGCCGGGCCTTCTCCAGTTGGGCGCAGCGGTGCTCAGATGCCTGAACACTCTCCTGCTCCTGGGGGTCAAGAGTTAAATGAGACTCAATTATTGAATGCATCTATTCACCTACTATTATGTGTATTATGCAGATTTTACATTGGATTTAATTTTGTGCCAGACATATTATGAATCATTTTGGTTTGTTTTTTTTGCACAGTCCTTGGACCTTGTTTACCAACTTCTGAGTCTAGTTACACAATTTTTCTGAATGTATTCACTCAGCCATCCAAATCAGTGAATCCAGGTGTTCCAGTCACTTCCATGTCCACAGGTGTATAAACCAGCACCTCGGCATGCAGACTGCTTCTACAAACATCAGTGAAAGAATGGGTCGCTCTCAGGAGCTCAGTGAGTTCCAGCGTGG
>JASGAU010372418.1:0-18900 GCA_030220045.1 Australoheros facetus
TCCGCCGTGACTATTTATAGTCGCGGCAGAGAGTGGGGGGGCGCAAAAGGTTTTCTTCTTCCTAGGGGGGGCGTAACAAAAAATAATTGAGAAGCACTGCATTAAAGCATGCTGTTGTGGTTCTCTGAGCAGTGCTCCACTCTGCTCCATGCACTTTCTTGACCCTTTATTGCTGGCTTTACCAAACCTCACCCCTCTGGCTGATAGGCCACTTTGTTCTTATGCCCCCGAAGTTGTTTTTGAACGAGCAGAAACAGAGCAGCTGCTTTGTCATTGTCACAGCTATGTAAACACAAATGTAATATACATTTTTTGGTTTAGTTTACTCATTCTTAAAATACATTTTTTATTTTCAAATAAATAGCCCAAAGTAAGAGGAAAATGTATAAACTTGTATTAACTAAGGTAACAAAGATTCTTTGCCTTACCTAATAGTTGTGCTTATGCATGCAGTTGCCCTCCCATAGGCTCATTTTGAGCCCTGCTATAGCCTTTATAATGTGAAAATGCTTCAGTGTATTTAAACTGCCTGTGCACTCTCTCTGTTTGGATTTGTATCCCTTTCTTGTCTGATATTATTAAGTGAAATGTTTCTGAGGTTTTAATCTGCAGCAGAGCGGCCACAGCCTTCGTGTCCCATGGGTGTGTGAATTTCAATGTGTGAACGCACATGCACTTGAGTGCACGCCACATGTGATAATAATATCCCTTGTCAGCCTCCTGAAGATTAGCCTCAATGGGAGAAATCCTCTGTCATATCCCCTCACCTTATTTTCTCTCTTGCTCTCTCTGGCTTATCAGTCCTACATTGTTTTACAGTTTAGTGACTCAGATTTTTGGCTCTGTGGAGAAAATGTGGGTCACGCAGGCTTTGCGATTGAAAAATCTTCCTGTATTTTAAAGCTAATTTATTTTGATTTGATTTTTTTGGCTTATTGTCTTTCTGTTCCTTTTTCTTCTCTCAGATCTGCATCAGACATAGTCCAAGAAGAAGAAGAGGAGGAGGAGGATCTGCCTGGATCCAGACTCGATGGACGAGTGAAGTCTTTCCCACCCTGCCCGTTAAAAGCAATGTTTTTGGGAGCTGGAGGTCGTAACACCAACAGCAGAGTGTGTGTGGGGCCTCTCCGCTCCCTCTTCCCCAGCACTCCTCCCAATATGGGATGCCAGCCCCCTGTCCCACTGCCCTGAGCTCTCCTGGGGAGCCATGAATAGTTACAGAGACAGAGGGGTAACTTGCACCTCCTCGGACCTTCTCGATGGAGGAGGAGGAGGGTTGCCTCAGCACACTCCATTTCGTCACACCCCCAATGGGCACCCAGCGCCTGGCCCCTCTGACCCGGCCATGCAACCACGAATCTCTGTGCCCAAAATGGGTGTCCGGGCACGGATCGCAGAATGGCCTCCACGTCGTGCTCAGTCCCGGGAGTCACTGCTTGAGAATGGGCAGATTGGCAGCAATCACTACGGCGACGACAGTTCAATTTCATCATCAGTTCTGTCATCTGATGTGAGGTTGGTGCGGGGAGGAGTCGCCAGGTTGCCCCGACGGAGATCCAAGGATGTCGAGTTCAGAGGAGGAGAGCTTGGTGGTGAAAGAAGTTCTCCTTTCAGCCTCAGAGTGTTCCCACCTTTAAGACAGCGCTCCAACAGCGAAGTGACGCTGAGCGAACAAGATGAAAATGAGGTGAGTCTGAAATCTTCATCTAGTGTCTCTCTTACATTTGCAGATCCAGTGGAAATAGGATATACTTTTTTTTCCTTTTAGCAGTAGTTCAATTTGTGTAAAGTGCTTTGTTAGAAACAGACCAAGTTTAGAATACAGTGATTGCCATCCTGTTTCATCAGTGCTACATAAATCCACAGAAAAGAGGTCAAACACTGAATGCAGGTCATACAGTGCTTTGCTCTGCCCCGTGCACTGTCCAAGAAAAAACTCAAACCGTAAATGCTGTTAGTGTGTTTTTAGCATCGTCATTTAACTCCTTTCACACTTGTTGTAACACATGTATGTGGTTATCAGATGGTCTTCCATTAACATTTAAACAGATTATTTATAAAACTTAATAATATTAACTTTTCAATTAATGCTTGAACCACATACCTATTGTCTTAAAATCCTGTCCTGTGTTACTTTAATATGACCAGTGACCTCATTGTTTCAGGGTTGCTGTGCATCATTTAAAAGTCTTAAAAAGTCAAAAATTAAAATGTAGTTTAAAATTTGCAGATGGTGTTTTTTTTTTTTTTAAGTCATATTCACTAAGATTAATTTTGTAAAGTTTTACAGTTGCGTGTCACTTGCTAAGTGAAGTCATGCTGTTTCTGTTGTTGTGCAAATGTATTTATTTTAAGCTGTAGTTACGTGGGTTAACATGCGAACCTAATAGGATTATTGCAGATGTCTTCTGCTGGACCTTTACCTCTAACCCTTACTGTAATCTTAAGGGCATCTGCAGAACAAATCTGATTACCAATACAGACATGTTAAAAATTGGCAGGCTGCCAGAATTTCAGTAAATTGACAGAAACTATAAAACCCACAGTTCACAGTGTGGTCTTTGAATTACTTGCTTTGTTTTCATCTAATAGTCCAAAATTCACAAGAGTCACTGAACTCTCTCTTTAATAGTTGTATACCCAACTGTTAATAATTGATAATAACTTTGTTATAAAATCTGTAGTAGAACATGCATTTTTAGCATTGTTCAGCCTTTATTTTTGCACTGATTTTTGACTGCTAAAAGATCAGTGGGTCTCTGTGTGACTAGTTTTTGACTAGTTTCAGATCAGCCTTAAAAACTGACTCCAGCTGGAAAATGCACACACTGTTACAGGAAAAGACTGTTCTGCCCACTGAGCTGTTATGACACACTGAAATTGTCTTCTCTTCCTGCTCCAAGGTGGAGACCCGCGGAGATGGTGGATTGGGGAACCGGTTCAGAGAGTACGGCAGCACCTCATCCATCGACATCCAAGGCATTCCTGATCAGAGCTTCTTTGACATGCTCAGCCAGTTCCGCCAAGAGAGGCCTGACCAGCGGAGCTCGGCACCCATACACCTCGGTGAGCTGCTGCGTGCTCCAGACTCACCCCCAACTGGACCTCTCCCCTCTGCTCCCTCACCTGGTCCCGCAGAAGACAGAGAGACCGGAAGGAAAGATGGCACTGAGAGAGTGAGGAAGAAAAGTGGAGGGACAGAGTCATCGTTGGGCACCTCCTCTTTGTTTCGGAAACTTCGGAGCTCCAATAGAGGAGAGCTGGATGGAGGGAAAGGAGAGACTGTTGAGGATAGGGGAGGGCGGGGTGCCATGAATGCCTCCTACAAATCATGGGTGTGTACCAAGAGCTTTGTCCACTTTGACGTTCAGAGCATCCTGTTTGATCTCCACGAGGCAGCAGCTCAACGTGGCTTTGTTACTCAGAGGAGGAACACAGCCACAGGGGCATCAGCCGCTTCAGTGTCCCTGTCCATCTCCAGATCCTCAGCAAGTGTGAACGACCCCATTTACTCCAGCATCGAGGATCTGACTCTGAGCCTCGAGCAGGGCTCCACAACACCCTCCCTGGGTGTGGACCCTCTGGATGGCGCTGGAGCTCAGAGCTCGAGCCCACTACTCCTCTCCTGCCCACACTTCCTCAATGAAACCGGGGGCCACGGAGAGCGCAACATCAGCTTCCTCAGCTCATCATTAGAACGAGGAGGAGATGGAGCAGGAGGAGGAGATGGAGGGAGGGGGTGGCTGAGGAGGAGTAACGCCAGCGTATCAGTGGTGGAGATCCCCTTTGAAGAGCAGGCTACAAGACTGGAAAGACTGAAACTGTACAGCATAGAGCATGTAGACCTGGGAGCCAGGTACTACAGAGACTACTTCCATGGAAAAGGTAGCACTGAGTCATACACAGTGACACTCATGTTGTTGCAGAACAATCATTTCACTGTAAACTGTAAATACTCTTTGATGTAGCTGCCAGCTGTTTTCATGTAATAATCACCAGAAGTTTTGTTCCCACAGAGTCTCTGGAATTGATAGGAAATGGGCAGGGTTCTTTTTCTTAAGTATTTAGCATAGTACGCCTACTTGAATACTACCTCTGAAAAACAATGTGATGAAAACTACATAGATAGAACGTAAAACAAGAACAAGATATGACATGCTAAGCTGGATGGGCTTCTGAGTCAACAGAAATCAGTCCTCACTTATGAGAGCAGTTAATCTGAATGAATGAATGAATGAATGAAGGCTGCGACAGTAGTTCATTATACTTAATAAACATTCATTCTCAGAAATAAAATTATTTAAAAAATGATCTTTACAGTTTCAGCTCAAAAAAGTTGTATGTTTTGTGAATCAGTTAAACTTTATTTCAACTGCAGGTTAGTGCGGTTTTAAGTGAAGGTGTGTGGTAAGAAATAAGTTTTAAAACCCAAGTAACCAAAAAGTGAGTAAATTAAGACTATGCTAGATGGTAACAATTTTTTTAAAAAGCAGACAAGATTTAAGGACATGAGTTTTCACATTCAACTGAAACCAAATGTTTTTCATTCCTTATAATCTTCGCCAGAGGTAGTTTCTAAAACATAAAACATTTGCTCTACTTTTCTTTTCTTTTCTTAATAATTGATAAGTTCCTTTAAAAAAAACAGTCTAATCTGTTCATCTTGTAGGAAAAATGTCCACCTACTGGTGTTCATCAGTAGTCACAGCCATCCTTAGCTGACATAATGATCCCCCTTTATAATCCGATTCATTCCTTCCATTGGAATTAGATGGTGTCGTTGTTTGTCCAGGGTCATTTCTCACATCCTGCAGTTCTTAGTGTCCAGCTGGGACTCAGCAAAGCGCGGGGGGGGCTGGCTGGCTACCCTCCCTCCGTTTTTATTACATGTGTTACTGCCTGATCTGTTGGCAAAATCTGAGCTGATGATACGCCACCTGCCTTTCTGCAGGATCAGGAGGAGCACTTAACAACAAATCGGCCAGTGCCTCTTTGCTTTAGATCTGTTTTTAGTCAGATGTCGCACCTATTTTCAGAGCAGGAGGTGGTATGTGGGATGTGAGCATGTCAGTGGGCATTTCTTGTCAGCATCACCTCTTCTGACACTGTTGATGAAACCTCCCGCTGGCATGCATCATCTGGCTGGAGCCTAATTAGTGACAGATGCTGTTAGGAGCACATGTGTGCCATCAAGTGTGTTTGTGAGAGAGAGAGACAGACAGACACAGGCCTGTAGCCACACTGATAAAGGTTATCATTCCAAAAATATGCTCATTTGCTGACTTGTTTCCAGCTTAGCCATCCCCCAGAATGCTGCAGAGATTGTGCGTGCATGCGTGTCAGAAAGCCTCATCAAAAAGCTGACATTTGCACCACAGGATGTGGCATAGAAGTTGATCAGGCCCGAGTCTCCTAACGTACATGTCGTCCCCACTCACTCCAGTCGGGTGGTGGTGGGAATGAAGGAGGAGTATTTGTCAAGTTGGATTCTTCATCACGATTCTGGTGAATTTGTGTTTCTTGCCATAATGCCTGTGGCATTGGCATTAGCACGGCTTAGGTTAGGAGCTTTAGAGGAGGACCAGCAAGGTGCTAGTAGAGTGTGTCAGTAATGTTGTCTCGGCCTCTTTAATAGATGAGCACATTCTGCCGACACTGGTAATAAGCCATAAATTGACTGCTTGGACACTGCATTTTATTCACTTCCTGGAGTTACAAGTCTGAAGGCATATTTCTCCTTTAATGGTCTAATTCTCTTGGTCACACTGTTCCAGCGTGAGAAAAAAACGAGGAGTCCCTATCATTCTCTTCAGGTTATATCTTGTCTTAGCATTGAGTCAATTGATAACTAGATGATATGCCATGTTTTAGTCCTGTCCTTGACCTCCTCTGTTAGTCCTGCTAAGTACACATGAAGTACACAACATCCAGGCAGTGTCTGAGTTGAGCTCTGTTCTCATCTGTTTTCTCTCTAATATATCAGTGCTTCTCAAACTGTGGGGCACTAGGCAGGGGCTCCAGGTGAAATATGAAGTGAGACTAGATTTAATTAATTTTTAAAGGGAAAATATATGGAAAAAAGTTGCAGTGACCCTGATTTTCTTTTAAATTCAGTGTAAATTATTTTCAGCTTTTTTTTTATCAATGGCTGATAAAAATTGTAGGTGGGCAGGGAACTTTTTTATCCTCTGGAGAGGGACAGAATAGTTTGAGAACCTCTGCGTTATAATGCATTTCTGTAGCTGCTTCTGCTACTCTCTGCTTCTAATGGCTCGATATGTGTGTAGTCGTGTTGATATTTAGTGATGTGTGATAAGTAAGGTATGTTGCCTTAAGTTCCTGCGCAGCTACGGTCATTGAAATGTATTATTTATTTTTAAGCATGAGGCTCTGTAGTTTGCACTGTTGACTCACAGCAACGTTTGGAGTTTGTTCTCCGGGTGTTTGTGTGGGTTTTCTCTCGGAGTTTCGGTTTCTTCTGCGATCAAAAAACATGCAGGGTCAAAGATGACTATCTGGCCCCAGGACGCTCTCATGAAACAGATTGTTGATCTCTGGAGCTTTCCTTCCCAGTTTAATAAAAATAAATAAAAGCTTACAATTCGGAGAGTTGTTTTCCACAGAGGATTAACTGTGTGATTTACAAAATGTGCAACCTTTCACAGTTTTCCAGCTCAAAACAAAGGAGGTTGTTATCAGATTGTTTAGTCTGCCTAACACTCCAAAATATAAAGCTGGTCAGTTTACTGTCACTCAAATGTAACACAATTACAGAGAATCTGGAAACGGTGTGTTAGTAGATGCTGATAAAATTTCTGTTGCTCGACTCATCATAGATAGCATTTGTTGGCTGCTGCTTCTTCTTTTAGCATTAATAGGAGTAGAAACTCATCTGATCTCCTATCAGCTGACACACTTGGCTGTAGACACAACACACTTGCATGTTCAGACACAAAACATCTCAGATTTTAACCTTGGTTGTGTCTGTCCTCCACCAGAGCACTCAAACTACTTTGGGACAGATGATAAGCTGGGCCCTGTGGCCTTGAGCATCCGCAGAGAGAAGCTGGAAGACACAAAAGACCTGAAAGACCAGTACCAGTACCGCCTCATCCTCAGGACGAGCGAGGTATGCAGCTGTGTGTGTGTGTGTGTGTGTGTGTACGTGTACGTGTACTGGTTACAGGGATTTCTGAGTGACGAGGCACCTATGAGTCAGTTAATTCCTCACCTAGTTTCAGTATATCCAGCACTACCTGTGACACACACTGCCCTGACTTTAACCTTCCCTCTGTCCCCCTCACCCCTCTGCTCATCCCTCCTCTGCTCTCTGCCAGTGGAAAATTCCACCTGCCCAGTCCCAGCACATTAAAGCCAAACCAAACACCGGCTGTTCCAGCCACTTCTCCTCTTTGATGGCTCAAACACTCCATAATGTGGTAAATGATGGGCTGATGATTACAGAGAATTAGTTTGCAGTTTCTCTGCGTTATTCCTCAGTTGTTTTCAGCGATTTTGCCTCCAGATCTCCAAACTTTGTTTTCAAGATACAGTTTTGGAAAGATGTCTTTATTTGGAGCTGCAGATGATGATTACTTTCAGACTGATTTATGTAAAATGTGTAAAATTGTGAAAAATATCCATCTCAGTTTACCAAAGCCAAAAGGAATATTTGTTTTATTGGTATTGAGTTACTTTACTGCAATAACAAAGTAAAGTAATAGACGATTAACGGTGAGAAGCTTGAATCATCAAATTTTGTGTTTCTTATAAAAAGGAGAAAAATAGCTACAGATTATCTCCAAAAGGGGTTACCAAGTCATCACTGGTGATGACCCTAATCCTGTGTTTTGGAGGAAAAGCAAAAGTTACTTTTTTTTCCCTGTTTTTTTTTCTGTTTGTTTGTTTGTTTGTTTGTTTTTTATTATTAAGACTTGAAAGAACAATTTTAAAAGTGCATTTTCTGATAGCATGGATGGAAATTCTGATAGCACAGGGATGATGACTTAGACCTTACAGGGTTAACTTTCTGCTCAGTTGCGTTAGTCTTGTGTTTTTCTTTTTGTTGTGTGCATGGTTGGCATTTAAAATAATTATAATTGAGCACAGTTTGTCAGAGGTCTGAGTTCTCTTGGAGTAATTGGGTTAATCTCAATCAATATATTTTACATGTTTAGCATCGTAAAGGCCGCTCAAAGAAAAAGCTCGCCTCTGTTCATTGTGTTAATGCAGTCTTAGCCTGAGTGTGCTCTTCTGTGTGGCTGTGCGGTGTTGTTTTTAGCTGGATTACATGGCTGCCTGGCCACAGCACTGTAGCTCTAGTATAACAATGGAGCCTCTCCACCATCTAAGTACACAGAGCTAAGCTAACAGACACAGCCCGGGCTGACTGTTCCCACACAGAAAAAAGGAGATTGATTGCGGACTTTATTCTCTCCCACTCAAGCCACAGCCGCTCTCAAATATCTATCCCCCTAAGTCTGTCATTTAATTCTGTGCAGCACTGCTGACACAGCAAGGTGGGGAGACTTCCTCTTTCGCCTCTCCCTCTGTCACGCAGTCATACAGTCCCTCTGATATTTCTGCTCAGTCGCTCGCACTGCTGTTGTTCAGAAGCTGACGAGTTGAAACAATATCTCCGTAACTTCAGCTCTGGGTCGGTCGGGCTTCATTTCTCTGCGGCAGACCCGGGTCTCTGAGGTTCAACTGTCTCTCTGGCCTCTGCCAGCTCCAGAGACTGCCATGCATTTTTAATCAACCTGCATGTGAGAAGGAGCAGCCCACTCCTCCCAGAGGTTATTATAGTCTAACTGTTTTGAAGCAGGTCAGTTTTCCCTGATCAGGGAGCAGCACAGTACTGAGCAGAATCTTAATTCATGCTACCGGACACATACTACCATACAGACCTCTTTCACTGTGTGTGTGTTTGACTAAGAGGAAGAAGCTCAATGCCAGCAGGGCACTATTAAAGTGATGAAATGTGATTGATGACCTGCTTCAAACTTCCCTTTATCCACACCCCTTTTCCTACAGGTGTTATATAGTAATGAAGTGACCTTTGACCTCTCTCAATACACTTTGACATCAGCATTATAATTGTGTTTCTGGCAGTGTTGCTTTGTTTTTTTTTTCAGGAAATGCCTGATCTCAAAAGTGAGAATATCTGATTCATTCATTTTCACTGGCACTACAAAAGTTTTGTCAACAAAGAAAAAAGGGGATGAGAAATGAATTCAAGAGGAAATAAGAATTATTAAACTAAGATTGTTTTTCTTAATGTTTAAGCTACAGAAGATTTAAAAAAAAAAAAAACAGCAGCAAATGTTGAACTAATCTGTGATGCAAAAATTCAAAGAGCTCACGCAGATAAAATACTAAACAGTAGAAACAAGTATTGAACTCTAAGATCTCTTGGATGTTTAAAGTGAAATCAAAGTCACTCCAAGTCCGTTTACAGTAATATTTATAGTGTAAAAAACTCAGATTGTCTCTTCTTGGTTTTACTGATCTTGTTCTTAACCCACATACAGCTGGTGACCCTTCGAGGCGCTGTTTTAGAAGATGCAGTGGCGTCTACGGGGAAGCACGGCACCGTTCGGGGTCTGCCACTCAAAGAGGTCCTGGAACAGGTTGTCCCCGAACTCAACATCTCCTGTCTGAGACTGGCGCTCAGCACAGCCAAAGTCACAGAGCAGCTCCTTAAACTGGATGAACAGGGGGTGAGTTTATTGCTTCTGTTGATTTATTTAGATTCATAAAGTTCACAGAGCAGTCGTCTCAGCTGTTTGGAAGGACTGCAGAGTGAAATTATGCATAGACTAGGTGAAATGGTGGCATGTGGTGTTCTCAGATAGTGTGCGAAACCTGGATATCTGATCTAGTGTTGGTGCAAAGTACAGTGTTGTACAGGGAAAGCTGTAAGGAGCAGGGTGTGGTGCATTTGAGCATGAGTGGGTAACCATAAAAGCTGTAATGTTTGGCCATGTTATCTCACCTTTTATTTAATGGAGGGAGAAATGCAGGGTGGAGATATTTTGCCAACAGCTGGCCTGTTGGGTTGTTTGTGCAGGTGGTTTATACAGCAACAAAGCTGTGCATAAACAAGTCCAGATATACAGTACTTTTGGGTTAAAAGCTTGTTTGTTGGCATTAACCTTCAGACTGCTGTGTTTCAGCTGTGTTTGTATGTGTGGTGTGTCAGCTGTTTGTGTTTGTGCTGCTTGTGTAATATTAATATCATCTCTCCACTGCATTGTAGTTAAGTCAGAAGCACAAGGTGGGTGTTCTGCTGTGCCGTGCAGGCCAGAGCACAGAGGAGGAGATGTACAACAACGAGGAGGCGTCACCCGCCTTCTCTGCCTTCCTGGAGTTGCTCGGGGAGCAGGTGCTTCTCAAAGGATTCACCAAATACGCTGCACAGCTCGACACAAAGAGTAAGAACATTGTAACACATGCATCCAGTTTTAGAAATCATATTTTTACACATTGGTGTCTTGGCTGATTAAATGATTTTTAACTTAATGTATCATTTAATTGTTTTTCCCTATACTCAAAGACAATAAAAATAAACTATGAAATGAGTGTCTTAAAGGCCTTCATGTCTGGATGAAGCTATAAAGAATATTTACATAAAGGATACCAGCAGCATTACTTTTAACAGACACATAAAGCCAGCAATGCATTATTTGTGTGAGAAGCCAATACAGGAGTCATAAAACCAGGAAATGCACAGCGACTACATCCTCATAATCTCCGAATTCAGTCAAATGTGTTTGAACAGAATTGCATGCAACTAACGTGTGGTCAAGTAATGCTGGCTTTCAACAAATATCTTTCCTCCAGCTGACTCTACGGGCACCCACTCCCTTTACACCACCTACCAGGGCTACGAGATCATGTTCCACGTGTCCACCATGCTGCCGTACATGCCCAGCAACCCACAGCAGGTAACACCCCCACCTAAGTAAAGCACCATCACCTGAGGCCGTATATTGTGTAGCATGTGGTGTGTGTGTCTGGAAAAGGAAAAAAAAACACATCCAGGATGATGCTTTGTTGGCACACGGAGCCTTTGAAAGCATGTCTGTGGTTGTTAGCTGAAGCTTCTCCTGCTCTTTTCTCTGGCAGAATTCATGAAGTGGAAACTTGAGACTTTTGCCGACCTCTTCATTTGGAGTCACTCTCTGTTTTTATTTGGCCTCTTGTGTTTTTATAGTCGTCGTCTTCTGTGTCTTGGTATTTCTTTCCTTTCTGGCTTTCTCTTTTGCCCTCTCTGCCTCTCAGTATTTGTCTGGTTGGGTGGGGTTCAGTTCATTTGTTATTAGCATATTTTCCTCCTCTTATTTCCACTTTGCCTCTTGAACTTATTCCACTAAAGCTTCCTTCCTGCGTGTTCTTCTGGATGCTGTGTGTTTCCAGCATGTGCTGCGTCTCAGCGAAGAGCATATAACATCCTGCATGTGGGTATTTTTTACAGTTTGCCAAAGTGTTTGCGTGAGAGGCTCTCACGGGTGTGCACATGTGCTCAGACAAGCCCTGAAGGTGCTCGGGATCAGTGTGCTTTTTAATGTGTCAGTACATCAGAGCAGAGCGGTTTAGGCCAAGGAGGTGTCATTAAAGATACATTAATCTTGTTAATTAAACCTTACTGTTACCATACTCATACCCACAGTCGATTATTTATTATAGAGAAAAGCTTTTTGACAATTACACCGCCTTTTAGCAATGGGAAAATGTGAAACTGGCAAAATGTTTGAACAGCTGAATGTTGTTTCAGATCTTTAATCGGAATATAAGAGAATATAAGAGCACAATAACTCCATCCAGAGGTTTTTGGAGCCGCAAAAGTAAGGACATTTGCTTACTTGATTAAACCTCTAGGTGGCAGCATCTGACTATAAAAATAACACTCAGTGACTGGAGAAGCAAAAAAGACTGAAATGTAAGCTGCTGTGAAGACTCCTAAATTCAGTAAAAGCAGAGCACTAACTTAACCTGCACAGCTGTTCTTGGAAAAAGTGACGAATGATGAAATATGTTGTATATGAGTGGACTCATGCGTATGAAGGGTCACATTCAAAATGCTGAAATAGAAAATGATGGTGGTGCTAAAAGGCCCCAAATTTTCATGTTACTGTAAAATAAATGAAACACAGTTCAAATGTTCACAGAGCAGCCTTGGTTTTGGTGAAGGATGCTCCTCTGACACCATTCAGGAGCCAAACAGTGGGCTGCATTACATAATTGGTACTTTCACACATCTCTCTACAGATGAAGAGTAGATTGGCAAGCACCGCACCACAGACACAGCCTGGACTGTGTGCCACATCTCCTACATAAACACAGATAGACAGACAAACCAACGCACGCACACAGACACAAATAGCCCACACAGAATCCGCAAAACAAATTACATAAAGAGCTGTTGCTTGGTGTCTAACAGCGAGCGTCTTAATCTCTCTTTTCCCCTGTCAGACTTTCTATCGTTTACTGAGTCAGTCGTGTGAATGCCAATTACTCTCGCTCATTTTATTAATTTGTCATTTTTATCTCTTCTCTCCTGCTCAGCTCCTGAGAAAGAGGCACATAGGGAACGATATTGTCACCATAATCTTTCAGGAGCCGGGAGCGCTGCCTTTCACCCCTCAAAATATTCGTTCACACTTCCAGCACGTCTTTGTTATTGTTCGTGTACACAACCCCTGCTCTGAAAACACCTGTTACAGGTAAATATTTACATCAGCACAAACTCATGTTTCTATAAACATACACATTATTAATTAGGATCTCAAACTTCCAATCCTCTGTTTCCCTCCCCTCAGTGTTGCCGTGACACGAATGAAGGATGTGCCCCCCTTTGGACCACCCATCCCCAGCAGTGTCACCTTCCGGGACCCGGAGACCTTTCGTAACTTCCTTCTAGCCAAAGTAATCAATGCAGAAAACGCAGCACACAAGTCAGAGAAGTTCCACACCATGGCGACACGAACACGGCAGGAGTACCTGCGTGATCTGGCTGAGAACTACGTCAGCAGCACGCCGCTTGACTCAGCCGGTAAATTAAACAACCTCATCTCCCTGGCATCTAAGAAACGTGAGCGCACCAAGGCACGAGAGGGAGCAGAGCTGGGAGCAGCAGGGGCGGTCGCCTGGAGAGTCCAAGCCCAGGACTTTAGTGGAGGCGGGGGAGCAGAGCTGCCCTGTGCCTTGGGTGTGTCGGCTGAATACATTGTCCTCATAGACTCTTCCACCAAAGAGGTGGTGTTTAACTGTTTCTGCGCAGACGTGATTGGCTGGACGCCGGAGCGGCTGACACTGAAGATCTTCTACGGCAGAGGAGACCATATTGCTGTGCGAGTACCTGAGGGAGGTGCACAAGACATCAGGGAGATGGTGCAGAGGTTAAAGGTGAGACTTTAGAGTGAAGGATCTTGACTTTCACAGGGGCCATTGTAGATCTCTGTTGCTTTGAGGTCATGCAAGCTGTGCTGTGAGCAGGATTTTAGTGTCTAGTAGAAAGACTACAGCGTAAAGACCTTGTAAACAAAGTTGTGTCATGCATTGTTTACTTCCTTGTTCACCAGCTGTCTAGTCGTCTTTACATCCTTTTGTTTTATTTTAATTGCTTTGTTTCTTTGCCGACTTGCTTTCCCACCAACCCTTAGATCAAAATAACATGAAACTGTGCTCATCTGTTTGTGTTTGTGTCCTCATGTGTGTGTCTGTGTGGTAAAAACAAAATGGGCCCTTACTTGCACAAGATTACTCTTTTAGAGCTTCTAGTAGTCAGAAATATTTCACATGGTTATTGGAGTTTATTAGACCAAATCAGTTGGACTATGCAACAGCTTTGTTCTTTTATGCTCCTTTAAGCTCAGGGGATTTCCACATTGGGTGTTGGTTTTCATCCCTCTGAAAAACTAAATTCAAAGACAAGTCACTGTGTCAACATTCATAATGTACTTGGTGACTGTGTACCTTTTTTTTTGTTTTGTTTTATTCAATGAAGCTATTTCACTGTATGCACTGGCTGGTCAGAGGCATTTCATATTATGATAATCTCTGAGAAATGCGATGAATTAAATGCTTGGAAAAGGAGATTTCCTGGACTCGATCTAGCTTTGGGTTAATCCAGCAGAAAACGAAATATTTAATTATGAGTTAAATCCAGCAGAAAACGAAATATTTAATTATGAGTTAAACGTGCAGATTTGACACTGAAAAGTTCACCCATTGCTGGTTGAAAAGTCAGTGTCATCCAGTCTTTGCTTTTCTATGATGTGTGCCTTTGTTTGATGCTATGTTAGTCCATATGACACATTAATATTGTAAATCTGATGGGTCTTTTCCTCCACCCTGTCCTCTGTTTGGGCAGTCGTTGACAGTGGGATGTGAGACGGTGGATATGACACTAAGAAGAAACGGACTGGGACAGCTGGGCTTCCACGTTCGCTTGGATGGCACCGTAGCTGAGGTACCGTCAGATGACCAGATCTGATTCTGAAGCACTGTGAAGATTCTTGGCCATGCATGAATGCTCTGTTTTTGTTTTTTCATGCAGGTGGAAGAGTACGGATTCGCCTGGCAGGCAGGACTGAGGCAGGGTAGCCGGTTAGTGGAGATCTGTAAGGTGGCCGCGGTGACACTGACTCATGAGCAGATGATTGACCTGCTGAGGACGTCGGTCACGGTCAAGGTGGTCATCATTCCTCCATATGAAGAGGGCGGCCCTCGCAGGTGTGTAGCAGTCTGTGTGTAGTTTCCTTTGAAGCTGAGCTAAAGAGTGATTAATTTGTAAACTAGCTGTCATGGATGCAGATGTTGGCCAGTGGGTGACGGCACAGGAGCATGCTCAGTGTAAGTGGGCAGAAGTGGAAGGACAAGAGCGAGCTAGAAGAGAGTGCAGGACGCTCATTACTCCAACACACAAAAGCTTGGCAGAGATAGTGGCCAGACTCCAATGTTCTGATGATTTTGTGTGGGAGTGTGTGAAAAGAGGCAGCGAGCGAACAGAGAGAAAGAACGATGTATGGCTGAAGAGGAAACAGGCGAAATGAGGAGACAAATTGAAAGGAGCATTTGTTTAACAGGAATTAGCTAAAATCCGACTTTCTTTCTTCTTCATATCTGCTCATCTCTGCTATTGTGTCGCTTCCTCTCCTTCACATTATTTATATCTTTTCCCCCGCCGGCACCCTTTTCCATCCTTTCATCCACACGAGGCCTTGATTGAGACAGAATAACAAGACCTTATGAGACACTGATGTGGTGTTACTGAGGTGAAAAAATAACCACTGTGTGAGTGTGTGTGTTTGTGTGTTTGTGACAGAGAACCAGAGCTCCTAAATACAGTAATTGTGTCAGGCTGTGTGATCGCACAGTGGTTAGATTTCTTTAATGCTGGAGGCAGTTTAATTACACCAACTTAAATCCCTTTGACACACACACGCACATGCACAGACACACACGCGGTACTGTGGCATTGGAGCAGCTGATAATTAGAGTCTTGTATTTCATTCTTCCTCTCTCTCCCCATCTGACTCATTTGCTGTTGTGTGCCAGGCAAGCAGATTGCACGAGATTAAAGCCTGGATTCTGCAGGAGAAAAGAGACCACAAAAATATAAATAAATAAATAAAGGAGTGGAAGTGATTAATTAAAAATGCACGCCCTGTGCGAATGAAAAGGACAGGAAAAGAGGGAGGGAGCGAGAGGAAGGCAGGGTTGAGTGTTTTGAGCTGGAGAGGCAGAGAAGCGTTGGGTGAGGAGGACGTGTCTCAACACCGCCGAGAGTTAGAGTGGGTGGAAGAGAAAAAGAAAGAAAAGAGAGTCCAAAGTTGGAAGGGTTTTTTGTTGCCATTCTTTTTCTGCTCTGATCGTGCAAGATGGACGGCTACAGCAAGGAAAAGGTGTGACTGACTGATGGTAGCGTGTGTTTGACTGTGTGTGCACGAGCTCCAGCTGTGTCACCTCAGCCAGCGTGATGGGAGGAACACTGAATGCCGACAGATTTAGACTCTGCTCTCTCTAAGGTTTGTGCTCTCTCCCTGTGTTTGTGTGAGCCAGCACTGCTGTTATGTAACTGTATCAATACCAATTGGATTAGACTTATTCGGTTATTAATTCAAATATCCTGACCACATGTGCATTGATTTGTGTATCTTTTGGTTTCATGCAGTGTCATTTGAAATCAGCTGTTTGTATTTCTGAAGGCGTCTGTGTTGTTTGTGTTTTCCTGTTGAGCTGCAACTAAAACTTGTTTTCAGTGTGGACAAGTCAGCTGATTTATTTACAAGGTTTAATGTAAAAAGAAATGTATTGCCCTGCACATTTTACCAAAGCACATTTTCAGTTGCTTTGTCCAAGCAGCACTTCAAACCTCAGATACTGTTTACAGTCAGTTCAACTTTAACATTTAATTCATGATTGAAGCCAATTTTAAGCAAAAACATCTTTGAAGACTCGATTGTGGACTTTGGGAAACTATAATGGACTTCTGTTCTGACATTACCAGGCCACATAGAGGAACCTTTGGTTCCCCCAAAGACTTTATAGCCAGCCCCAAAGGAAAATAATCTCCCCCTTCTGAAACTGTGGTGGATTAATTATTATTAGGGTCTAATTTATGTAAGCATAACAGACACTTTTGTTTATCTAATGATCATAAATAACTGAAAAATGCATAGATTTGTGTCAGATCAGGTAACAGTGTTATTGTCTGTCTTGTAGCCAGCAATTATACTTACAGCTACAAGCTGTCAGCCCTGAAAGGACCATCCTTAGTCAGTGAAAACCCTGATGTTATTTACAAAACAAACAAACAAGGCAGTATGCAGATTGTTTAATCATGAAAATTTATGCTACACATCCTATGTCCTCATGTTCTTTACCCAACTCTGCCTCACTTTAAATCCTCACCTGCTCATTTCCTTTTCTGCCTTCCTCTCTTCATTAGTCTCATCTTAAATGCCATCTAGAATGCATATTTGATGCCTCCTTCCCTCCTGCAGTAAGGCTTTGTGAATAAAGTAATTATGACATGTAAAAGCCGTGTGCTGGGTGTCGGGTTAAAGGTTACTGTGAGACCGTGAAAAATATTTTTGGTTGAGTGTTGTGTTGAGTTGATGAGTAAAGAGAGCCTCCCCTCCTGCTGGGAGCTCCATCAGGGATTTCATTATTGATGAAAAATAAATGCCAGCGTGTCTTCATTAGAGGGCTGTTTCTCCTTACACACCATTTTCATTTTTTATTCCAAGAGGGAGCTGAAAGGGTCGATGTCTCTGTGATCCTTGGTTTAAAAACAGATTGATACAGTTTCTGCAGGGAAAAAAAATTTTGATGCATGATTTTGCAACCTTGAGTTTCTGCAGCTTTGTGTGCTGTTACTACACATATCTGCTGTGTGTACTTAGACTCTGACTCAGGAGCTCTTTGGTGAGATTGGAGGATATTTCTCTCAGTCTCTCTTGCTCACACACACACACACTTGACCTCAGTCTCGCAGTTGGAAAGATGGAGTCCTGATGTGCCAATAATCGGTTTACTTTCCTCTCTTTCTCCCTCCATTGGTGTCAGGGGAGCTCATTAGTGAGCTCTGTTACATGTCTGCTGTGTGTTTGAGCATCCACAAAGCAAGTTATGAGAGGACAATAATGTGGAGCATTTGGGGGAGATATATTGAGCAGTTTTCACGCACTGAACTCAATACAGAAACCGCTGTTCTGGTTCAGCTACAGTTCAAGCCTGCAGAGAGGAGGCTGCTGCATTTTACTGACCTATGCTGAGGGTCAAAAACTACGGCTGAAGGCTCTGTAGAGGAGATAAACTTGGAGTTTGGGAGGGAAATGGTAGTATTTAAGTGTCAAGCTTTAAATTCTCTTGCTGTGGTGGATGTTGTGCTCTGTACTGTTCTTATAAATTGTCCTCCGTCTCTGTAGGGGCTGCACAGAGGAGTACGAGATGAAGACCATGGAGCAGAAAGCAGAACCTGAGCCTCTGGCAGCAGGATATCGACCCTCTCCTCGCCAGACTTGGCGATGGGAAAGTTCACCTATTCCTCAAGGACTCCACCCCTCAAACATGCAGCGGTGGGCCCCCATTGGCCCCCCACCTCCTCCACTACGCTCACACAAGGGCTTGGTGCCAGTTCCCTATAGAGAGCCCCAGCACCTCAACTCCAAGAGGTGAGACTCTGAGCCCAAAGTCCTGATTATTCTCCACAAGTAGTAAATGTTCCTGCCTGAGATACTGTAGCTGACTGTGATCTTTTTACTGGTGACAAGACAAATATTATGGACACAAAAATTAAATATAAACTCCGGACAAGCCAAGTTTTTAAAATGCATTAAATATTGATGTGGCTAATAAATATTAGGCTAAACATGGGAGAAAACGCACAATGCAATTCAGTGGTAAATCTTAGGCTACGTTCACACTGCAGCCTGAAGTGACCCAATTTCGATTTTTTGTGAAATCCGATTTTTTTTGCGTGGTCGTTCACATTTCCAAATATATGCGTCTTGGATGTGATCTATGTGTGAACAGCAGACGAACCTGAAAGTGTCCCGCATGCGCAGTAGAGGACGCGATAACGTCACATGTAGCGAGCGCGCTCAATGTTTGCGGAATTCACACGTTTTCCTTCCCGCGTGCGCGTAACGGGAAGCAGAATAGTGACGTTTGTCGAGTATCAATGACATGCCGGTCGGATGAATGCGACCTGGCCGTACACACTAGTGATGTGCGATACCACATATTTTCTTTCCGATCCAATACTGAGTAATATTCAAGCTGGTATCGGAGATACCGATCCGATACCGATACTTTGTGCAAAAATCTTAAATTAAATAAAATCACAGGGCAAAACAAATGATAGGGCTATTCAACAATGATTGCTTAGTC
>JASGAU010372420.1:0-12406 GCA_030220045.1 Australoheros facetus
TCATGGTTGCTGTGGCAGGTGGGAAGGGCAGACCCCAAACGCAGGACTCGGAAAAAGGCGAAAAAGGTGAACTTAAAGGACTTTATTGAAAATGAGTGACCGAAAAAACAAATAAACTGGGCTGGTCTGTGGTCAGAACTAAAACTAAGGGATACAGGGAACAGAGGCGCACACAGCTGGGACATAGATGACAACACGACAAAGAACAGAAGAAAACTGAGGGCTTAAATCCACACCAGGTAATCAGGGCAAGAGGAAACAGCAGGAGACAACAGGTGAAGCAAATGAAACTAATAACAGGGGAAGCAAACTAAACTCAAAGCATGGGGAACACAAGACTTGTCAAAATAAAACAGGAAGTGACTAAGGAAGGAACACGGCACAGGGAAACAGAGACACAGACATGGGACAGAAACGCAGATTAGTCACAACACTGGGAATAAAACTCAATACGGAAACAAAGAAGGTCAGGGGTAAGACAAAAGGACAGACACCAGAACACAGACGCCGGGGAGACAGGGATGAAGGAACAAGAAAACCACAAATGATAAAGCCAGCACTAAGAACGGTGAAAACCAAAACAAACTGGGAAAACACAGGGAAAATAAAATTAAACACAAAACGCCTGGCAGATGGCCCAGGACCATGACAGCACCAAGGCCGGCACCCGACGGCCAAAACAGGAAACAAAACCAGACCAGGGAGGGAGGAGGCCGACCGCGGCTCCGGCGGCGGTGAGACGAGACAGGAGGCCGACCGCACTCCCAGCGACGGCGGCGAGACGAGGCAGGGGGCCGACCGCGCTCCCGGTTGCGGCGGCGAGACGAGGCAGGGGGCCGACCGCGCTCCCAGTGACAGCAGCAAGACGAGGCAGGGGGCTGACCGCGCTCCCGGTGACAGCGGCAAGACGAGGCAGGGGGCCGACCGTGCTCCCAGCGGCGGCGGCGAGACGAGGCAGGGGGTCGACTGCGCTCCCAGCGGCGGCGGCGATGAGTAGACGAGGCAGGAGGCTCGGACCGAGCCAGACGCTCGGACCGAGCGTGACCCTTGGGTTTCAGACCGAACCCTTGGGATGAAGGGGGCCTACAGGGCAAGGCTCCGGATGCGCAGGCTGGGACTGCGGTGCAGGGCACACAGCTGCTTTATTGCACAGCTGGGGCTGCTTGGGAGATAGCCTAGGTGCGGGTAATGGAGACTGTGGGGAAGCTGACTGCGGGGAAGCTAAGGGGACCGAAGCTATAGAGGGAGCAGGAGCTGACGGGACTGGGACAGAGGGAGCAGGAGCTGACGGGACTGGGACAGAGGGAGCAGGAGCTGGAGGGACTAGGACAGAGGGAGCAGGAGCTGGAGGGACTGGGACAGAGGGAGCAGGAGCTGGAGGGACTGGGGCCGAAGCTGGAGGGACTGGGGCCGGAGCTGGAGGGACTGGGGCCGGAGCTGAAGGAACTTGAGCTGAGGGGCCCAAAAAGAGCGAAGCTGAGGGAGCTGGGGGAACTGAATCTGAGGGAGCTAAAGGGGCTAAAGATGAGGGGACTGAAGATGAGGGGACTAAAACTGAAGATGAGGGGACTGAAGATGAGAGGAATGAAGATGAGGGGACTAAAACTGAAGCTGAGACAGGGTGAGCTGGCGCTGGGGAAGCTGAGACAGGGAGGGCTGGCGCTGGGGAGGCTGAGACAGGGAGGGCTGGCGCTGGGGAGGCTGAGACAGGGAGGGCTGGCGCTGGGGAGGCTGAGACAGGGAGGGCTGGCACTGGGGACTGAGACTGAGGAGTGGCTGCTGCAGGCGGCGTGGGTGACTGAGTGGCTGCTGCAGGCGGCGTGGGTGACTGAGGCGCTGCTGCAGGCGGTGTGGGTGACTGAGGCTTAGGTGCTCCCACCCGTGGAACAGAAATGGGTGCAGGAGCAGTCTCATTCGTGGCCACCCCCACCCGAGGAAACAGAACGGGTGCAGAGGCAGGCTCATTGGGTGGAGCAGCAGTCCCACCAGGGTTAACTCCTGGTGTGAAACACACAGTCTCTTTATGGTTATTAGAAGGAAAGTTAATTGCAGCTGAACCAGTTATTTCTTTAATGTAGCTCTTGGTTAAGGGGGGCAATGAGTCTATAAGCCAGGGGTACAAAAGCAGCAGTTCAAGTAGCTTGTGGGCTATAGCATCCCCTTGCTTTTCACAGGGTTGCCGAAACCACTGGATACAAAGCTCAGTCACTAACTTAGTGATATACTGCTTGACTTCTTCTGACAGATCAACAGTCACAGAGGGCACAGTTTTACTCACACAAGGCGGAGTGTCAGTGGAGCAGGAGTCTGATGAGGCAGGAAGCTGCCGAAGGGGAGAGTCCGTGGCTGACGCTAGGGGTGGGTTGTGGCTTGCCGGCTCTGTTCTGTTTCGTCGGTGCCGAGAGCTCCGCTTCCGCGCTCCCGCTGCAGGTCTTGAATGGGGAGCAGAGCCGGCAAGTGACGCAGCAGAAGGTGAAGGGTCCGGTGAAAGCGTGAAGCCAACGAGCCGAATCCCCAGAGGCTCGGGTGGCCGCTGTGCAGCTGCCGCACCGCACAGCTGCTGTGGCGTGGCTAGCGAGCGAAGCTGTAGCTGCAGAGGAGGAGAGTGAGGCGAACGACGACGCTGAGGTTCCTTTCCCCAGCTAGGACCCCCCAGGGCGAGACGAGTGCCCCGGAACAGCTTCCACCTCACCCTTTCTTGCAGAAAAGCTTGCATAGCTCGCTGCCGTTCCCACAGGTCAGAGTCTGCGGGGTCTTTGAAATTGTCATGTTGTTCTGTCATGGTTGCTGTGGCAGGTGGGAAGGGCAGACCCCAAATGCAGGACTCGGAAAAAGGCAAAAAAGGTGAACTTAAAGGACTTAAATGACACACACACTTGCAAACACACACAACCATAGTCATAGTTGGTCTCAAAGTATTTTTTTCTTGCTGTTTCTTGCATTTTTTTGTCCTTCTTAATTACTCCATTGTGTCTTTTTTGGTATGTAACTCTTAAGCAGTCTTTCCCTGTCATTTTTCTGTCTGTCCCTCATTCCTTTCTGTCCATTCTTCCTGAAAGAAGGAAAAAAAAACTGGTTAGTGTTACACAATTTCCAATCTCCAAAGTTGATTCAGATAATCTGTCTGTCCCATCTGTTAAAAAAAAAGACTATGTGTCGGTTTTTGTACTTCAAAAACCAAGAAGAATGAAGTGTCTGTAAAGCAACAAATGATGGAAATATTTGTTTTTCTCTGACATTAGTGGACCAAAGGACCATGTCCATTATGCTTCAGCATGGCTGCATAAGTGCTTCTTTGTCGCTTTGCACAATGGACACATTGTGCAGGTAGTGTGAGTAACTTTGTGGCATTTTTGACTTGTGGTTGTACAGACATTTTTTTTTATTCTTTTTTATTTCTATGTTCTGTATTGTAACTATGTTCCACTGATTGCATATGTGCACACCATTGTGATTTTTCAGTTTGACTTCTTGCATTCAGAAACTATTCAGTCACCATCAGTGGCTCCCCATCGCCCCAGTAAAGGCCCTCCCTGCCTGGACATTTGAAAAGAGACATTGGGGAAACGAGGAAATGACCTGTGCTTAGCCACACAACATGCTAGCTGTGCTCAGACAATAAGCATAGCATTAGTAGGACTGTTGAATAGAGCCATCATGGCTTCCTACGCCTGGGGAGCCAGTGATCTGCCTATGGGCTTTATGGAAAATAGGGGTCCTGCAGAGTTGCTGAGGGCCGGAGTAGAGGCCTGTGTGGACTCAGTTAGAAACTCCTAGCTTCACAGGACCAAGTGTTTTTGTGTTACTATCTAATTGGTTCAGAAATTGTTCTGCAGCAATGACAAATGCAAAAGAACTATTTTGAGAGAAAAACAGCAAGGACTCCCAAAACAGATGATATGGACCCCTCAAAGTCCTTATTTAATGATGGCAATTTCTCAAAGATACTTGGAACAAACAACTTCCATATAACTGTTGCGCATTTAAAGGCAAGCGGTGGTCACAGCAAGTATTGATTTGATTTAGTTTTTTCTTCCCCCCCCCCGTTTCCTGCTTTGTATGATGTTGATAAATTAAATGAAGCGCTTTTTAAGGAACCTTACTTTACTTTGTTAATAAAATATTACTGAAATTTACATATATGTAAACTGCCAAAAAGTTGGTTGGGGTCTGGTTAAAGTGTGTCTGGCTTTCATGTTACTAATTTAGTCCTTCCTGCCAGATGGCTCATCTACCTGCCTGCTTGCATATTTCATGCATCAAGAATAATAACTATGTAATTTTTCACATACTTCTGGTCCTCTACCTCTCTTCCTCCTTCAGGTGTTGTGGAAGGTATTATTTTGAAGAGAGAGAGAGAGAGAAGCAACAGAAAAAGCTATAGGAGAAGTCAGAGAGGGCTAAGTGGCCTTTCGTGGCCCCCAGGGTGTGCTCCGTTGGCGTCCGTGGGTGCTCTTTGTCCAGAGCTTTCACTGTGATTAGAGCGTTTGAGTTGACAATTCACTTAAGACCCCCTTTCTTTCTTTGCTCTCCCTTCTACTCTTTCTCTCACACCCACAAGACCCCCTTGCTCCTCCACCCTCCATCCTGTTGCTTTCTCTCACACACTCTCAGGGTATATTACCTGTTCATGTAATGCAGTTAAGCTCAGCTAGAAGCCTTTCCTCGTAATACCACTTAATTCCCCATGTGGCAGCCAAGGTAAATGCAGGAGAGAAAGAAAGCGAGAGAGTGATGACCAGCGATGGTAGTGATGGTGGGGTGAGTCAGGGAATGAACTAGGAAAGTGAGAGAGAGGGGAGATGAGAAGAGAGAGGAGGAGCGGGCAGGAAAGGTACCATCTACCCCATTGCTGCTTGGTGAGCCTTTGCCATCAACCCAGTGTGATAATGGCTCTGATTGCAGAAGACCAGCGTACCTCTACCTGGGAACCTCATGTAAACTATAGGACATTTTGCAAAGGCAAGAAATATGTAAGGCCTGAAGTGGTGGTTGAAGGCTGCACTTGGATTAGTCCTGCCTCCTACTGAGAAAATTCAGTGCAACTTAATGTTAATCTTTAAAAACAGCAGATTTTGGTGGCTTTCAGAACCCTACCCAATTTTCCTGACAGACAGCTATACATGGCAAGTTCAGAACAAAAAGTGAGCCATTTATTAGCTGGCTGATTCAATACCCAAATAAGTCTATGAAGGCTATATGTATACACTGAGGGTTAGCAAGTGGAAACAGCTGGGTAACAACAGGTTAGACATAATTAGACACAGTTAACACGATTAACTCGATGCAGGGGAAGACAGAAGGACACTAAAAGACAAAAGACGAGCAGAGAGGCGATGGTAGGAAGAACAGAAAGGAAACGTGGAGGGAACTAATTTAAAAAGTAAACAACTAAGAAGCTCACAAGAACTTATGATAAAATTCTATACAGATATATAAACTCTGAGAACAAAAAACCTAAGAAGACATTCATCTAAAAATATATTCACTGAGAGGACAAACAGACAAAATCCTTCTGCAAGACTAAAGATAAGTACAGAAAAACTAAGGACAAAAAAAATGATTGGAAGCTAAACAAGATGCAAACTCAAAAACTAAGAACTAAAAGGTTCAAGGTTATAACTATAAAAGCAAACAACTAAAGAACCCAAGGAGAAAATACTAACAGAAAACCAAAACTCAGATTGAAGCCATACAGAGGACGCAGGGGAGGTATAATAAACAAAACATCAGGAAAAGTATAAACAAGCCAACATTTTAAGAAGAACAAGGAGAAAAACTGAAATATTAATGGTACTCAAAACAAAAAGCCCTGTCTCAAAGACCCGGGGATCATGACAGTACAATATGACTTGAAAGTCACACTGATTCAATATTCCACATTTAAATGCATTCCTCAGGCTTCTCAGGCTTCCTATATTAACTGCTCATATCCTTAAACATTGCTCTAAGTTTCTTAAGCCTTCAAATCTTTGTAATACATTTTGTTCCTTTTTGGCGAGCACGCACGCACACAGTAGAGTTCCACTCCTCATAAGTAGTTTGTCCATCAAAACTTTGTGGTCCAAAGACTCATTTGTTCTCTTCCCTTACCCCTCATGTTCCAGTTCTGTCAGAGGTTTCTTCCTGTTAAAATGGAGTTTTTCCTTCCTACTGTCACCAAGTGCTTGCTCAAAGGGAGTTGTCTGATTATTGGGGGTTTCTCCAGAATACTGTAGGGTCTTTACCTTACAGTACTGTCTTGGGGCGACTGTTGTTGTGATTTGTCACTATATAAATAAACCTGAAATAAAAATAGCTTTTTATTCTTGTAGAATTGCATTAATATTAGAATCAATGATTAAGAAGTAATATTTAGCAACAAAGTATCAATGTTTTCCTGGTTTCTTTTGAATTATTTGCTGGTTTTCTCAGTCTTTTAGCAAATGCATCTTAAAATGTTAGGCACGGGGAACTTGTGATGAACTTTGACAGCCATTCTTTCATGTCTTTTTTCATGTCCCTGTAAAGGCCTTCCCCTCTTCCAGTGCTCCTGTTGCATTTAGATTGCTCCTTGGAAGTCCCACGTTCACCACTTGCACAGGGGCATTTGTCCACTAGTGCTCTTGCACTGTGTAAATTCTGTCAACTTTCAATTTGAATTTCATTTTGGGGAATAGAACACCGTCAAAGGGGCACAGATCTGATGAGTAGGACAAATGGAGAGTAACAGCTGTGATGTTGTGACAAAATACACTCTTGCATTTTCAACATGTTGTGAACATGTACACGATAGCGCATGCCACAGTTTGGTTGGTTTTTGCTTAACTTTCCATGAATCCATGGTGCACAACACAATGAATGTCAATCAAATTGTGATGATTTGCACTTGAGTTTGGCTTCTTTCACTAAAGACTGCTGTTTGGTGTCTGAGATGGAGCCAGAGACCCAGCTTAATGGATGGCATAGCAGGAATTGCACAAGGAGACACCCTTGAATGGGGATGGCAGACAAATTTAAGGGGGAAAGTCATGATGTGCCTTGTAGTTGGAGCTTCTGACTTGAGTGCACAGTTTTAATCAGACTTGTTTCTTTATTGCTTTCTTTCCCTCTGTTCAAAAATGTATCAAGGAACAAACAATTCTGAAATTAACTGAATGAAAAAGCATCTCTTGTTCAAATCTAGGAGCCAACTAGTGAGAGAAAAAGAAAAAATAAGTAGAAGAAAAGAGAAGAAACTGTCAAAGAAAAAAAAGGCATGAAGGAGAAGAGGATAGGGGAGCAGGAGGGGCTGACATTGCTCCTGGGTTAGTGCTCCAAAACGGAGTGCTAAAATCGTTTCAGCTCAGATAAAGCTCTGGCCACTGCCAGGCCGCCCCAGGATATCTGCCCTGCTCATCTGCCTCTCCAATGAAACGCCTTCACACAGGGAGCCTTCAGGCAGCCCGTCTGTAACACACACACACACACACGCAGACACTAACTCAGTTGGAAATACACACAGTCACTGCTGTATCACACACTATGCACACACTTGCTGGCCTCTCATGGTGAGTTTGTTGCACAGCAATTTATTTCACTTGAGAGAGAGAGAAAGAGTGAGAGAGACACAGAGCCCGGGGGTTCTTCTTCCCTTTATGAACCTCCCAAATTAACACTCTACCTCCATCTCACCTTCTATCAGTCAATGCTGCTCACACCCATTTGACTCATCTGTACCTTCAGTTCACAGTCGCTACTTGGCTTTGCTTTTCATCTTTCCAAATCTTTCTAATATTTCTTCAGTGGCTTGAATGAGACCAGAGACAGGAAGGGAGCAGAGGAGAGATTCAGTTAAAGTGGAATCAAAGTCATTACGATTTCTCACAGTTAATCATATGAAATCTGCACATCAGCAAATGTGATTGCGTCGGCTAGACTCAGTTTGGTTTGGTCAGCTTGATGCTGGCTACCACTGGACTGGAAGGACCCCACAAGCAAGCTAGTTATTTAAGTGATCGGCATAACACAACACATACAGTAATTCTATTCCCCGTAGAGCCACCGCAGAACCAAATCAGAAGTTATACTCCTTATGTGTAATAATAAAATCTTATAGCTTTGATGCAAACCTAATAATTAGTACCATCCTCTTCCCCCATCCACGCCTAAAGTCGCACATATGCTCGTATGTTAGCATTTATGCAATGATGCACTGTCATCACTTTCAGTAGAACAACCAGATTGTAACCAGAAAGTGTGGTAAGATTGACCATAATGTTCATAATTTGCTTTTTGAGAAAGATGCCATGAGCAATTCTGGATTGGGAAAATCAACGATTGTAACAAAATGTATTTGCATTTCGGAAGTTTGATGCAACTTCACAAGCAATTTCAAGATGACACCTTGGACTACATGAAATTGAACTGGGAAAAAAATCTATTTAAATCTGATTTTTCTTAAAAATCTTATTTTATTATGAAGATAATCCTTAGTTGCAGCTTCACATGCATTAGGGTACATATTGCATGTGCATAGTGCAGGTGTTGTTCAGCAGTCACTGTACTTGTATGTGTGATACCCATTTTGCCACAGTATATACATTAACAGTCTACTTACACAGTTAAAACAAAGCCACAGTCAATTTGACAATCAGTCCTCCAGCATCGCTGTCATTCAGTCCTAAACAGATCTGCCTCCCCGTGTTTACCTCCTTCACCCTTCCTTTTCCTTTTGGTCCCTATAACCTCTCTTTCATTATGTCTTCATCCGTATTCTTTCTTTTTCCTTCAGCACTTCTTCACTGAGATAGAAAATCTGGGTCTCATGTTTAAAGCATCAGTGCAGTTGTTGGGCAGAGCCCTGGATGTATTTTACCCCCTCCTCTCTCACCCATTCCACATCTCTGTAACTCTCCCTGAATATATCTTTTTTATCTCCCTGTCAGTTGCCTTTCTCTGAATTTTGCTATCTTTTTGGTATACAACTCATCCATTGCCTTCTCACTCCTACGCCGATGAGCTCACAGAAGTAGAAAAACATACTTAAGTGCAGACATGTTTTCATCGAAAATTATACACACTCTGCTATATTCATACTTATCTCATACTGAGTCATGGTGGAGTGGGTACAAGAATTCAGATTATAATTTCCTGTCAGTCTTTTTTATGTGTATAGGGAAGAGAAGGTCACATATCAAAAACCAAAGTCTGCAAAAGAGAAGATTGATTTTCGTGAGACAACCTGAAGAGAAAAGAGTAAAATATAAAAATCTAATAACATTTCTTCAAGTGCCATAAAGGCATTGTCAGTAAGGTGTTCGGTGACTAAAGCAATTTGAGCCTCAAGGTAAAATTAATAATTGTGGCTGTGGAGCATTTGAGCTTTGACAGCAGACGGAGCTTCCTCAGTTGTCAGTTGAACACTTGGTGTCTTGAAATGTGATAATTTGCTGTTTGTTTCATTGGAAATGGAATTTCTTTGGGGTTGGGTCATTTGAGTGGAAAAATATGAAAACAGGGGTTTTCCACTGTTTTCTTATATTGGCAAATGATTAATCAATAGGCCGTTTTCATGGCACAGTTTCATTGTCACAGTAAATAAAGATCAGTTGGAATTTTGATGGCTCCACTCCATCATGTGTCAGTCGGTGCATTAAAGCAGCACGAGTACAATTTTTACATATGTGCTTTTCCTTCCGGGATAAATTAAAATCTCTGTTAAGGTTGATGAATTGTCATTAACACATTGATCAATTGTCAGTTAAGTCAATAGGCTAAGCAACAGGCAACTTCAAAGTTATGCTTAAAAACATTGGTGCTCAGCATCTATTTGTGATGTGTGATTCCAAAACTCCACCAATAAAAAGCAAAATCCATTAAAATATAAAATCTGTCTGATCACCCCTTCAGGGACATTTCCTTGTGCACTTATGAAGAGCCTTTAGTGCTGTTGCTACTTTTAGATTGTTCTTGCACTTGTGCATTTACAATGCATCTGAATTTCCTCCACTGTGTGAAAATGGCAACCCTTCAACTTGAAATTCATTTTAGGGAAGTCGCATGAGCCAAGTCTTGTCAGTAGGATGGCTTAAGAGGGAAGATTTAAAAGGCGGGGGTTTTCCTGGCCAATACAGCACAATGTCCTGTGAGTGGTCACACTGCCACGTGTTGAATGTTCTTATTTAGATACCTCAGATGCTGGAGTAGCAGTCAGAACTGTTAGCTCAAAATTGAGGGACAAATTCACAGTGGAAAATCCTGTGGATGTTTTAAAAAAAACAAAGAAGACGAAGAAGAAGACAACAATGGGAATGCTCTTAGTTGTATCAGTGATGTCTCCTTCAGGCTTGGATGTCAACTGACTGAAGACGGGTGTCTGTGCTGTAGTCGGAGACTCTGCTCTCATCACTAGTGATGATCCTCAGAATGAAAGTCGAGTCAGGTTCAATGTAGATTTGGTAAGATAATTCAAGTCAGCAGTAATGCCACTCAGTTACGCCAATCGGAGGTCACGAAAGTTAATATTCAATTGGTGTGTAACTTCTCTGGGCCCCTCCCCAATCGGACCAGGAGTGACATGTGTTCTCCTTGAATTGCTGTCTGTCTGAGTGGTGTCCAAAAAACAATGTTGGCTTTATAGATAATTGGGAAAGTTTCTGGGGAAAACCTGGCCTTGTTAGGAGAGACAGCATCCATCCCACTTTGGATGGAGCAGCTCTCATTTCTAGAAATCTGGCTGAATTTATTNNNCTACCCAGGGTTGAGGCCAGGATGCAGAGTTGCAGTTGCTCTCTGAAGCTTCTGTCCTCCTGCCATCCCCCCTAAACCCCATCCTCATAGAGGCGGTGCCTGATCCCAGACCACCAAAAAACAAACCAAAAACTAGCAAACAACAACTTAAGCATAAAAATTCTAAACGAAAAAACAACACAGCATCCTCAGCTGCGCCAAAGAGTAAAACAGTTAAATTCGGTCTATTAAACATTGTGTCTCTCTCTTCTAAGTCCCTGTTAGTAAATGATTTAAAAATTGAGCAACATATTAATTGATCTGCCTAACAGAAACCTGGTTACAGCAGGATGAATATGTTAGTTTAAATGAATGAACACCCCCGAGTCACACTGACTGTCAGAATCCCTGAAGCACAGGTCGATGAGGAGGATTAACAGCAATTTTCCACTCCAGCTTATTAATTAACCATAGACCCAGACAGAGTTTTACATCATTTGAAAGCCTGACGCTTAGCCTTGTCCACCCTAGTTGGAAAGTTCAAAAACCTGTTTTATTTGTTATTACAGTGATCCCTGACCTATCGCAGGGGTTATGTTCCACAGACCCCTGAGATAGGTGAAAATCCGCGAAGTAGCGGCGTTCTATTTATTTTATTATTGATATATATTTTAAGACTTTATAAACCCTTCCCACACACCTATAAAACTTTCCCACTCTCTTACTACAACTTGAGTGATGAAGATGATGAATTATGTAGCTGTGCAGTACTGATGGCGATGAAGGCGATGACGATGAGATGAATGTACAGTACTGCACAGCCAAGAAGAACATGACAGCTCTTCTGAAGGCACCGATTCATCAGGCACTTCATCAGGTGGTGCAGGATCTTCGCCTTCGGCCGTAACTTCTATTTCTGCTAAAGGCGTAGGCATAACTGATCTCTTTGTCTGAGTGATGAACATAGTTATGGGGAGTTATATAAATACCTATGTACCGCAAAATCCCGCGATATAGCAAAAACTCAGCAATACAAAATGAGATATATTTTTTCAAAAAATCTGCAATACAGTGAAGCCGCAATAAGTGAACCACAAAATAGCGAGGGACGACTGTATCTATCGGGTAGTGGGTAATTTTAACATCCATGTAGATGGAAGTAAAATGGCAGTCTCAACACTGCATTTAATCTATTATTAGATTCAGTTGGCTTCTCTCAAAATGTAAATGAGCCAACCCACCACTCACACTCTCGATCTTGTTCTGACATATGGCATAGTAACTGAAGACTTAATATTTCCTGAAAACCCCCTCCTGTCTGATCATTTCTTAATAACATTTACATTTATCTTAATGGATTACACAGCAGTGGGGACTGAGTTTTATTACAGTAGAAGTCTTTCTGAAAGTGCTGTAACTACATTTAAGGATATAATTCCTCCACTATTATATATAGACCTAGGCTTCTGGGGGGATTCCCATAATGCGCTGAGTATTTCTTTTCATTCACCTCTTTTTACTGTTTATACTCTGCATTTAATCATTAGTTATTATCAATCTCTGGCTCTCTTCCACGGTGTGTCTTTTGGCCTGTCTCTCTCCCGTCAGCCCCAGCTGGTCATGGCAGATGGCTGCCCCTCCCTGAGCCTCGTTCTGCTCGAGGTTTCTTCCTGTTAAAAGGGAGTTCTTCCTTCCCACTGTTGCCAAGTGCTTGCTC
>JASGAU010372428.1:0-11086 GCA_030220045.1 Australoheros facetus
GATCATACAGCTAAGGGGAAGTGAGATTTTAAAAAGAAAAAAGAGAGAGAGACACCTGTTACATAATTTTAATGCGCGCCAAGGAAACGCAAACTGCGTGAAAGTGTAAAGGGAGTGAAGATGAGCAACTTCCTGTTCTGTGTCCTTACACAATGAGCCTGTGTTGTGCCGATTGGCGAGTTTAACATCTTTTCATACCTTTTTTTATTTTGATTATTTATTTTTTACTTCATGTGGTCCTTAAATTAAAGGCTAAATAGTGATATTTTATAATCCATCGCAAATGATAGCTGTAGCAATGTAATGAGCTGTACGGCATGGGGTTGCGGTTAGTAGTAGTAGTAGTATTTTGCCATATAAGGCATACATAAAGGTTTGTGTTACACTCAGATGTTATGGGATCATCTCCAGAGAGATTACTGGACTGGACTGATGCCCCCATCGTTGGTTTATCATTGATAAACTTATCGCAAGGAACACTGCAAACCAGCGAGCGAAATGGGCGGAGCGCCTGGTGTTCATAACAAAACACCGCCTGCTTGGCGAAGCCTGTCCGAGGGTTTGGGAGCAACAGATGCGCCGTCTAGGCTCCTTTAGCCGTCTAAGAAGCCACTAGTCCAATTAACGCAGAGGAGGCGGAAATCCACAAGTCTGGGCAGGCAGGCAGTTACACAAACTTGTTACCGCTCCGCTACTCCACGACGATGAAGAAGACGCGCGCCTCTCAACAGGCACAAGATGACAACGTGATACCGCAGCCCGCCATCAGTGAACAAGTTGGACCTGAAGCAAGAAGGCATCCGTGAGATGCTGGTGTGTTGTTTCGAGAGATAGCAGGCAGTCGTGATTCGGGCTCTCGACACATATTATAAGCCTCGATAAGCTCCCGCGGAGTTGCTGCCGCGGGCCTGTATATGCGCGTCATTGGCGACGCTGCTGCTGCGGAGTTTCCTCGGGCTCTTGGTGAAGGCGCATCGTTAACATGGAAACGTTCACCGATGTGCTGCTCGTCACCGCAAATGTCGGGTCGCTCTTTGACAATGTAAGTAGAATGGTATCATAATTAAAGTCGCACCATACTTAAGTGAGCTCGGAGGATTATATAAACCCTAACAGGCTCACCCAGAAACAAGTAAGCCGAGAGGAGGGCGCAGGAGGCAATTTTTATTTCTTACATTGAATGGGCTCCATTTCTAGCACACTTCCGTACAAGGATGTAACCAGTGTGCGCCGAGCTCTTCTGGCGCTTTATGTCACTTTTACTGTAAATTCACGTACATTTCCCTCGTAATGCCACACTTTCAAGTTACCGAGTAGCGTTTCCCCGTCAGCTGTCGGCGGCAGATGCAGTGTGGTGTTGAACCGCTGCCTTGAATTCAAAGAAAACCGTCAAAGTTGACTCATAAGTAGAGTGTACCTGTGTGACGCGCCCCCGAGACGGTCTGTGCAGACTGCCAGGTGTTACCGCGAGATCCCTGATTTTTTCTGACTCGTTACAGTTAGGCTTGCATTTTAAATATCTTGATAATACTTTAATGAACCTTTTTAACACTCGCCATTTCACATGAAATAATAAATTGCTTTATTTTGAATATATAATTAATACCAAGCAACAAAAGTGCACTGTAAACAAGTCAACAAGAAAAAGGGCCACCAACAACTCAATTTACATGCTGGAAAAGTAGGAGGAGGAAGTATAAACTTATTAAATCGGACCTCTTTTGATGCTGTTTGATAATGATCAGTTCGGTATATGTCTGTGTATATGCATAAACCAGCATAAGTCTATACACACACATGCATACATAGTGCAAGACACAATTCACAGACCAAAACAGAAATCTGCATTATTACACTTAACTGCACACTCTGTAGTTAAAATCCCCCTACATCCCTATGCTTGGTTAAAAAAAATAATATATATATATATATTTTTTTTTTCTTTTTTTTTTTTTCTTAACTGTTTTATGTTTGGACATCACTTTAATTTCAGACTGTCTATTCCACATTGTTACTCCACATAAAGATATGCAAACATAACAGAAAAAAGTTTTGACTACTGGCAACAGGTTGTTCCTCATGTTATACTTTTTTTTTTTTTGTGCCATTTTACATTTTACAAGTTAAAAGAAGGTCCACAAGGTCAAAGGTAAACACAGGTGTTAATAATCAGAGTAACTAAGGCTTTGTAGCGAGGGAAAACTGAACCTCCATCAGTGTGTTTAACCTGCTGTTTCTTGTCCAAATCTATGCTCTGAATAATGTCTCTGTGGAAAGCTGTTTGTGTTGGTGTTTCCTGTCTCGGCCAGGAAAGGTTTAATCAAAGATTTCAGGTTATATAAATTTTATTACAGATTTAGTCGCAGATTCTGGTTTAACGCCAGGGATGTCAGCCCGTGTAAGTCAGCCTCCCTGGCATCCTGTCACTCTAGGTATTTGTGCCTTTGCAAGGGTCCTCCAGCTCCTCTACAAGGCTGATGGTGCAGCCACCCCAGGATGGTCACCACCTCTCAAACTGCAACCGTACTGTTTGTCATCAGTCCCAGGCGTAAAATCACTGGTTATGATATCAGTACTCGAAAAGTCTGTGTTACACAAGGTTCAGTTTATAGCCTTATCAAACTATAGAGATTCAGAGCTTTAGTGGTATCTCTGTGCTTCTGTAACACAGTTGCAGTTTATAGCTCAGTCTCACATGTTTTCATGTGTCCAAAATTTACAGTAAAACCACTTCTTTTAAAAAACACAAGATTAAATAGTTTAGACTAAAGAGGTTAATATCCAGCAGTTTCTTTGTTGGTTCTTGGGTTGGCTTAATTTAGCTTTTAGACAGAGCAGCGAGGAGAGCTTTTAGACTCATGGAAATTTGGCTCTGGACCCTGTTTCCGGCTGCCAGACCTCGCTCCAATGAAAACATGTCAGGTCCCATTGTGGGGAGATATGTAAACAGATGAATATCTCCCCCTGAGGACTTGAGCGTTTCTACTTACTTAAGCCCTCTTATTTCTATAAACAAGCGCTCCTAAATTGTTCAGCCAGCTTTTGGGTAAGAGCAGGACACCCTGGACTGGTCACAATTCTATGACAGGACCAATTAGGTCACCATGCTGAATTCCTACAAGTTCAGCTTCTCTGGGTCATTCCTGCTGCCTCATCTAATTATTAATTCATGTCAATTAAATGCAAATGAATTAGAGTTGGTGGACAAAATGTTTGGAGCACGGCTGACGTGAGAGGAGTCCTTCAGGTCACATTGGCTGAGTTGCAGTCATCCCTGGCATGCAAATACACTATGCAAAGTCATTTCTCAGGTAGTATCAAAACACCTGGCCTCACAGGAGATTGCGCATTAGTCTCCGCCTACACAGTTTTAAGTCAGTGAAGGTTCAGGCAAAAGAAACTTGGTACATAACAAAATGTCATTTTTCCAAAAAATAAAATAAATCATGTGACAAAAACAGATTTTCATTTTATGAGATAGTGAATCAGTATTATGAGGGCACGGCCCTCTGTTGTAGTGTCTGAAGTGTCTGCCTATCTAAACCTGGAAGTGATGAACCTGTTTGACAGACAGCTGTGTGGAAGGCTTATCTGTCTCTCCTGTCTGTTTTTCTCAGTCACATTTTACTGTTAAACTTGAAAATCAACTGACTGAAAAACACACATTCGTTCGTAGATGACGTGCTGATGGCGGCTGGACCGCAAACAGGTGCAGCCGTACTTGAACGTGACACAGAATAATGTTTCCATTAAATACCTAATATTTGTGCTGACCTGCTCAGAGTTTGTGAGGACTTCCATTTGACCCAATTATCCATTAGTAGATTATCCATTGGTATGGCAATTCAATTTTAATCAAAACTTTCTAGTTCTATGTCCCTTTTGTTTGGTAGCATCCTATAAGTCAAAAGTCAGTCATCATTTGACCTTCTTTTGTGAAAGCCATGTGAGAATTTTGATTAGATATTTGAAGCGACAAGTTATAAAACTCCTTTTAATGTACAGTAGTAGTTTGTGCCCATTTCTCTAACACGTATTAGTCATTAGTCATTGATTTTTTTCACTTTAACTTGCACTTGTAGCTCTGCGACCGTGTGTTTCTCTGGGGGTATGTACATGATTAACCAATGACCTCGGTTCCTTTTTCTGGTGTCCCTTACAAGCTGACAGAAATGGTCCATATATCTTCCTTTCTTTCACTGCCAGGTTCATCAGAGGACAGTTCATGGACTGTATATCTAATCTGACACATGGACTGTAGCCTATTGCGATTTTGGTTAAGTGCCCCAATAAAGTCATAAACAGCAGTAAAAATAAACAAGTTCCTTCAAACAGAAATCTGTGAGATTTTCTTGAAAAACAAAAACACAGATACAGCCGTGTGAAAAAGAAAGTATGCCCTCTTTGAGCTGTATTGAAAGATAGCACTGTGTCATTGCTTAAAATGCAAAATGTAAAAGCTGTGTATGAAAAATTAAACACACCCTTGATGCTTTCATAAGTTTTAAGAGGATGAGTAGCAGCCGGGTGCTGCTAATCAAATGCACTTGATTCATTGATCATCGGCAAGTGTGAGCACCTCTATAAAAGAAGTTTTGGCAGTTTGCTGGCCTGGAGCATTCAGACCAGCACCGCTTAGGTTTGCAAAGTCACATCTCATCAGACCACAAGATTTATGTAACACTTTGGTCTCAAGACCAAAGTTGAGCTATTTGGCTGTAATATACAGCGCCATGTTTGGTGAAAACCAATCAGTATATCAGCACAAACACCTCATACCAGCCGTCAAGCACGGTAGTGGAGGGGTGATGATTTGGGCTTCTTTTGCACCCACAGGTCCTGGTGAAATGCTGTTTCATTCCTTCATTTATTCATTCATTCATGAATGAATGCCCACCTATCTCAATTCCTCCACAATGATGTGAGAGACTAATGAAGTCATACAGAAAACAATTACTTCAGGTTAGTGCTCCTAAAGGTGGCTCTACAAGCTATTGAATCATGGGGTATACTTAGTTTTTCCACACTGCTTCGGCATTTTGGCTTAGGTTTAAATAAATATTGCCACTGTGTTATATGTTGTGCTGTTATTTTAGAACCTGCTAAGAACTATATTTTATTTATTATAATGTCCCGGTAGGTAAAACCTTAAAATTGACAGAGGGTGTACTTTATTCCACCACTTTATTTTACCATGGCCTGGTAAATATTTGAAGATTTAACTAACATTGTTTCTTTAAGTTGATGTACTCATGACATAAAGTGACATTTAATGGCCTTTATATATATATATATAGAGAGAGAGATATATATGTGTGTGTGTATGTGTTTATTTATTTATTATTTATTTCATAGGTCGGTGAAATTCAAACTGAATGGTTACAACAACTATACAAGGTAAGCTTGAGCCTCTGCATGTTGCAATAATAATATTGTAGTTTTCAACATTGGGTATTTCTGTCGTTACTGCTTATGAAGTATATTTCTCTCTCTTTTCATTTCTGGGAAACAATACCTGTGTTGGTTCTGGCCACTATCCTATAATACTGCTGTAATTATTGATAACATAGCTACAGGACTGGCAGAGATATTCAGCAGCACTAAACCGTCACCTGACCTCTAATCATAGCTGTAGTGTTGAAATTCAATTATTCCTTAGAAGCATATTCAATTCAAAAAGACAAACTGAGGTGCCGTTTACACGAGACCGTTTTCATTTTGAAACGGCGTCGTTTTGATGCGTTTCGGCCTTGCGTTTACACGAAAACGATGTGTTTCGGAAACGGGGTCCAGAGTGGAGCGTTTCAGAAACGCACCGGCTTGCGTTTTCGTGTAAACGCTTGAAACCGGGGTGATTTGAAAACGCTCGACTCGCACATGCGCACTATGGTTGCGACGGCCACAGTTTTTCGCGCACGCACAAATTGATAAACAGTACTCGCGGATTCACGAGTGCTTCTACCTACTGTCACTCCACGCATGCGCGTCTTGCATAAACAAACTTTGCAAAAAGAAAACCAACGCCAACTTGTGGCCGCATGGGAACTACATTGTTTTCATCGTTTCACATGTCATCGTGTAAACGCAAGGCTGAAACGCATCAAAACGACACCGTTTCCAGTGAAAACGGCACCTGAAAGGTCAAATCTGACTCACATACAATTCCTGTGAATGAATAGTATGTGAGTGGAATTTATGTACCTTAACTGCTGAACATAACCGAACTTTTCTTTTTCCTTTTATTTCAATAAGTATAATTCGGAGCTCCTGCTCTGTTAAACTTAGGTTACTGCATTAGGTTGTGCTACAAACTCGACATTTCTTGTATCCATTTCAAAATAAAAGTCTTCCATGGAGAGAAACCCTTAATTTCTTCACATGGATTTTATCGGGAAACATTTGCAGGAACATTTTGTGTTAATTTGAAGAAATTTTCATTTAAAGAAATGACACCCTTCAGGTAGCTACATGTTAGGATGATGATGTACAGCGAATGAAGATGCTCAGGCAGGCAGAAATGTGAGAGACATATGATCTTTTCATAAAGTCAGTCTGATGTGGTTACACAGGCTTACAAAGGAGCCACAGCTCAGCTGTGTGCATGCACGTGCCTCATCCGTGCAGTCCAATACTTAAACGGATAGCATTACCGCCCTGTCTCTAAAGGATAGTTACCTTCATCCTGTAACAATCATTGCTGACCTCCTTCACGCCTCAGTGCTCTGTAGTTTAAGCCTGTTCATTGCACTGAGACTGTTTGCTTTGCTTTATAACAGACCATCCACATCTACAAGCCACAGTTCATTGCCCTGCACTTCCAGGAGGTGGGAGGGAAGGACTACATGTTAAACATGGGCCATGCAGAAGACTTTTTCTGGTAGGATTAATGTGCTGATCAGAATTCATTTTGACCTGTAAAGTCATGTTCTTCATGTATCACATGTTTGATTTATTATTGTCCATTAAACAGTTAATTGTAATGTGTCAAAAAAAAAAAAAATCAAAGCCATCTACAGTTTGCTGTCATTTAAGAAGCGAGAACCATTGACATTATTACATTTTTATTTAAAAATATAACACACTAGATTATTAAACTACCAGATCATAGAAACCTTCATCTCAGTGATCATACTTTTGTCCTCTGTTGTTCCAGGACCCTCGAGTCCAGTGAAGAAATGAAAGACTTTGACAGGTCTTGCATTTATGTGGACAACCAGTTCCAAGTAGAAGATAGCTTCACGGTAAGAAACACATCATCTCAGGCAGAGTAGTTCCCATGTGTTTCCACTAGATGGGGTCCTCCTACACGTTACTACACAGTGATAACTGGAGGCATTCAATACACTGTGCTGAGGGAAATCAGCAGTAGCTGGTACTGACTCCGTGCTTGACCGCAGTATAGCAAAATGTTTTTTTTTAGAGTTACTCCAAAACAGCTACTACTTTATTATTTAAATCTTATTGAATAATTTGAATATGTCTTTGTAAAAAAAAGAAAAAATAAAGTGTTCAGCTCATGTCAGTATTAATTTAAATGGAATTTGAGTCCATCTGTTTTTCTTATCCAATTCATGGTGGTGGGTGTCCGGGAGCCTATCCCAGCTCTGATGGGGCCAAATGTGGGGTATACTGTGGACTGGCTGCCAGAGCTAACCCAGAGAGGCGGATTCTGTTAAAGAACAAGATGTTGCAAATAAAATGTGGTGAAATAATACACCATCTGAACATAAAGTCAGTTTACAGTTCACTGCACAATTTCAGATGTGCAAAACAACAACTTTATATAAATGGCATACATCTTAATATGTAGCACAAAACAATGCTACAGCTGCAACACAACATGAGCACAGAGAGAGGAGGTGCTTTTAAAGACAGGTTTGTTAAGTCCCGTATATGCTGCTCCCTGCATTTCTTAATGTCATCTGCTGAACGCTGGGTGTTTTGTTGGAATGCTGTTTAGTCATGGATTAAGCCTCAGTGTCCAAACCTGTTATGAAAGACATTTTTTTTTTATTGCCCTCACGTAATACAAACAAGCCTTTAATGTCTTTCTCAGAAAGAAACTTAAGTGTTTTCTTGAAGTGTGAAGCGTGTTCATAGCGGCTCTTATCAGGTTCTTGGGTTCAACAGTATTCGTTTCCTAGAAATTCTGCACCCGGCTGGGAATGACACCTCTACAGTTCAGACTGGCTGAGTACAGTACTGTGCAAAAGTTTTGAGCCACCCTTCATTTCTTAATGTTCTGCTTCCAAGGAGTGAGACTTTTTAGTAATTTTTTAAAGTAGCAGTAGTTCTCCAGGCTTTCTCAAGGTCTTTTAAGGTTTTTCTTTTGACATTGGCTACTTTTTCACTCATTTTCAGTCCAGTCCTTGTACTTGACCATTTTCAAAGGAAATTTTTTTGTTTGTTAAGCCACTTAACTCTGACCTGTGACTCATTCAAGCAGAAACAAGGCACCTAGTGCAAGGGATCAACCAGTCTTGTGTCTACATATAACAAAAGAACTGAGCAAAGAAATTGTATTTCCATGTGTGTTTGCACATGTTTCAATACATCGCTGCACCTGTCTCCCATTTTCCTGGCAAAACAAAAAAAATGAAAGGTGACTCAAGACTTTTGCACAGCAGTGTATTTCTTAAAGTATTAACCCATACTCCTCCCAGGTGATACCCTCACATTGAACGTTTGACAGTAGGGGTCAACGGCTGCATCTGTAGACTGAAGGTGCGTGAAGTAAAAAAGGGGAAACTCAATGGCCAGGTGTGGGGAGAGACAGGCCAAAGTCAATACATTTAACTCTAGATTAAAACTATTGATCCCAGCCTATTTGTGGACAATAAATAAAGTGTGCTGGGGGGGTTTAGAAGACAGCTGGGACTAAGTTTCCTTTGCACTTGAGTGTTTGCACCCTCCACTGTTTGCCCTGAGAGGGTTGCAGCCACCCCACCCCACCTAATGCCTCATTCTCATTTCGTCTGTGCCACCCGCATTGATTTTCAATTTGTTTCCCCTTGGCTGCGATCATCAGTTATACGGCCATGAGAGAGTTTGGGGGGGTGGGGTGTGCTTGGTTTTCTTTTCAGAGGGGTTGCAGAAGTAGAGGGGGCAGACTTGCATGAATTCCCAGTACAAATGGTGTTTTGATAAAAAATCACTTGTAAGTCAATATTTTTTTATTAAACTGTGCACAAACCTGATTGATGAAGATAGGTGTTTGGCAGAGTATGTGGAGGGAAACGTGGAGGAGAATGTGTATCTGCGTGCGGGTGTGTGTACATGCACTTTCCTGTATATGATATTGTTACTAATCCAACATAAACAAAGCCACGAGTGTTGGCAAGCTCATGTTTTATGAATTGATTATGAGAAAACAGTCCTCTTCCCCAAAGAATCATAATTTTGTGAACTAAAATTGCAATCTAATTTAAGTGGGAACTTGTTTCCTTCCTTATTCTACAACCAGCTTTAGATACAAGTGGAGAAGAATTTGAGACTCAGTTAAATAACTCATGGCATAGTTTAGACAAGCTGGTCACCAACTGCAGCTCACTGGAGTCAAACACGGAGACATTTCCATTTTATTTAACGTGGATGACTTTGGCACCAAAGATAAATGAATTCTTCAGGGAGAAATTTCTCATGTAGCTGGATTTGTGCTTGTGTACGAATGTGTGTGCGTGTGTGTTTTTGGGGGTGTCTGTCACCGCGGTCTGTCACGCCCTGAGCCCTCTTGAGTGCCGGCTGATTTTTCTTCAGCTCCCAGTTGCAGCAGCAGCGCTGGCAGACAGCGGGCCCACTGCTTAATACCTTTTAAATGGTTTTAATTTTCTGTCTTTATTGATTTCACAGGCCGTGATTAATCAGATCAGTGGAGCAGGCAGTTAGTACATTAAAAATTGTCAGCCCCATGTCAGGGATGATTGGGCACTGAAGTGTGTGTGTCCGAGAAGCAGCACGTGCCGTGCAGTTTTACGTCCACTCCGAAAGACTTCATTGTTTAAAGTTTGTTGTGTCCTTTTGGAGAGTAGTAGTGCACTGTGCCATTACTGTCCCAGTGGGCAAAGCACACCAAAGTTTCTTGTGTCCTTTGGAGAGGATCAATGAAAATGAAAGTGTCTGCTAAATAATAAAAGTCCAGTCTCACTCTCACAACTGCAATTATTTTCAGCATTTTGATTTTTAAATGGTTTAACTTAAACTGATTGTAACTAATACATCTTTTGTTTTTTCTGTTCACAGGCTTTGGGGAGCATGTACTTCATCCACAAGACACTGAAAAATATCCATCAGTATGACTTTAATGGTAAAAACCCTTGCTTAGATTTATTGTTTCATTATTCATCAGCTTGTGCTAAATTTGGTTTCATTTTCAAACAGTCTTGGAATGCACGACACACCAACCGTCGTTGCACAACGCCTTGTTTCGATAAAATGCTCCCGCCCTCGGTGCAGCCGGAGCACTGTTGCAAAAAAACCTTGTCGGTGTTTAATATCTTGAGTTGTCGGACATTTCTGTGTACGTGCTGGCAGTTTGAAGGCTACCTCTCCTATTTGCAAAGAACTAGAATTTAAAGCGGAGCTGCTCTTTTGCTGCTGCATAGTCCAGTCACGTTAGGTGTGAAAAAGCTCCTCAGAAAAGCTTATGGAAGAACCATAAACATCCCGCGGCTGCCACTCGCTGCGTGGCCCAAAACGATTGTTGTTCGCCAAACACAGTCTAATGGCCCGTTTATAGATTTGCTCATCACGTATGCCGCTCTGATGAGGTTAACACCAGTTTATTGATTGCTGTTTGCATGTTTTCTCACTCTTTTACATGTCACCTCCTTGGCTCTGCCTCTCCCTCTCACAGTTAAGGATTTTAAAGCAGTGTTGGGGCAGAACAAGTATATGGGCTCTCTGGACAGGGTCACCACTGTGGAGAAAGAAAAATTCCCAAAGAATTTCTGGCCAGATGTGAGTATGTATGCATGACTGTGCATCTGTGTATTCCTCTGTGTGTGTGTGTGTGTGTGTGTGTGTGTGTGTGTGTGTGTGTGTGTGTGTGTGTGTGTGTGTGTGTGTGTGTGTGTGTGTGTGTGTGTGT
>JASGAU010372431.1:0-24627 GCA_030220045.1 Australoheros facetus
TAAATCAGCTGACTGCTGCTGTTGCGTCATCAGTGTTTATGTTGAAAAACTGGGGGCTGCGTGAGCGTAATCTTGTAATGCTTTATATTCACAAGCATTCACCTAGAATGTTTCTACAGGTCTATATTTAGTCACTAATCAGGGATTAAAGTATTGTTCGGTACCGGACAATCACTAGCTCGCTAGCAGTATGTCCGGGAGCGGAAGTAGAGAAAAAAAAAAAAACTGCTGAAATTCTCAGCACAGCGAGCACAACACACGAACACGCAGAGAGCGGTGGAGGCGTGGAAAAACATGTCAGTGATGATCGCTCAGTGTCGCAGCGACGGAGAATTGAGGGGGTTATTTCCTGATCCCCACTCCATTCCGGTATCGCGGTAATGCAGCTTTAAGCTGGTTTGGTCAACCGCAAACCCACAAGAAGAAGACGACGACAGAGAACTGTAATGCAGCTAATGTGGGTCGGATCGTATTGCATTTTTTATTTCTTTCCGATATCCGATCCAGTAATTTTGGCCAGGATCAGACCGATCCCTAGTAAATATTATCTGTAAGATGAGAATAATTTTCTGACCTTAAAAGTTCTTTTTTTAGACGAGCCCTTTATTGTTGAATCTGGTGTTTTAGCTTTTGATTTCTCTATGTAAGTGTAACCTTAGTTATGGCATGTATTTATTTTTGGTCACATTTAATTTGTGTGGTTTAGAATATAAATTTGTGTTGCATATTAAGTTTTGAAATATTCATGATTTTACCTAATTGAGTTTATTATATAATTAATTATCATTTGCCTCATCTTATAATCTTATGTGTAACATTTAAGTTAGTTATTGAACCTTGTGACAAGTAATTTTAGTTCCTACCTTGTACTGTTTATGGTGGGACTGTTTTTGGTGCAACATTGTTTTTCCCTGTGGTGTGGGTCGGAGTGACGCCAGAGTAAAAAGTTTGAGTCCACACTGTCCTGCCGAGTTGGTGTTTATTATAGAAGATTATTTTTAAGATCAATTGTAACCCGCCATACACCCACCGCCCGAGAAGGCGAGAGACCGGAGAACGCTACCTTAACCAGAAATTAGGGTTACATAAGTTTGGATTTTTATGTAACTGATTGCACTGAAAATGACTGCATTCCTTAAAAAGAATAGTTACTTCAAACACAAACAAGCAGGAGTTTAGCTTTACACAAAGACTGGAAACAAGAGACAAAATTAGCTCGGTTCTGCCCCAAAATTTACAAATTACACATTATGTTCAATCTGATCAATCTGAACATCAGCCATAGATGCCAAAGACAAATGTGACATCTCCCAGCAGGTTGTTAGACTACTGTTTGACTCCAAGAGTTTTGCCTTTTAGCTGTTATCCTGCTTTTTAAAATCATATGTGATTACATTTTCATGTGACGGTAGAGCCAATAAGCTGTTAGCACGTTCTGGCTAATGTAGTGAGATAATACATCCCGCATTCACTGTGAAATATCTTTAAATTAATTTGGCTACAGAAAATAGGCCTAAGACAAAACATTTCAAGTATATTTTATACCAAACAACCAGAACCAGAGGACATTGCGTGTTCATATGGTAACTTGAGTAGCCATAAATTCCTAGTGAAAATATTTACTGTGGCCATAAAGCAAGCATGAAGAAAGGCCGTTTTCTCATAAACTTCTACACAATCTGATTTCAATCAACCAGAGGAGTCGCCCCCTGCTGGCCATTGGAACGTAAAGGGTTAAGGCACACATATCCTGGCTTCACTTTTCCTGTCTCGAAGCTTTTATATGCAGTTTAAAAAAACGTCTATACACAATATAGATTTTTTTAAACCCTCTTTCCCAAAAATGTTGAACTATTCCTTTAAATTGAAGCTGTTTCTCTCACCAATATTTTCCTGTGCAGAAACGCTGTTCCCAAAACAGCCAAACTACTCCGTTCCATTATCAACACAGATTATAAACTATGAAACTTGTTTTCTCATCACTGTTAGGCTGCATGGAAACCATGAGCTGCAATCAAAACTGTACTAAAGAAACTCAGTCTGAAAGTGCAAAAAGGCCAAGACCATAAATGGAGTTACTGAGAACAGCTGATTGAGCTCCAGCAACCAAACAGCACATAAGTAAACCATCACTACATGGCTCATGTTTGAATAAACTGTTTACAGTTTTATTGCCTCGAGTGTCTGACCTCTGATGCTCAAAAATATTTATCAGTACTTGCGTGATTGCAAAGAATTCATCTACCCTCGCCCAGCTCAGGCATAGATTTAGGATTCATTCACGTACGTCTTTGCTGTCCCGACAATCCCCGCAGAGGCATCCCAAACAGCCGTTGACCGCCTGGATGCCGCAGAGCACCACCTGCAGCACGCCCATGCTCAGCAGGATGGAGAACAGAACGACGTGCCACAGCACTATATTTTCAGGGAACAGACACTTAGTCCACACATCCTGGTTTACAAGGTAGCTTGTATTACCCCTGTAAAGGAGAAGAGCAATGGAGCGTAAGCAGTGACCGAGGCACATGCAGACAGCATTAATGAAAATATGTGTGAAATTGGGGAGAAGGGAAGAAAAAGCTGTGATGACGGGGTTAGAGGAGAATGTTTCAGTAAGGAGATACGTGGAAAAAGTGAGGTGGAGAAAGAAAGTGAACAGTAACCAAAAAGGAGAGGAACTTTTCAACCTTACTAAATTATTGCTAGAGACAAATTAAAGGAATCCTTTTGGGAAATGTTTTTCTTTCTCGCTGATAGGTTTGCAGGCATTCATTTATGCACAGCTCTCTTAAGGTCCCACCACATCATTTTAATCAGGTCGAGGTCGGGACTTTGGATCATTGCAGCACTTTGGCTGAAAAAGAAAAGAATCATTCTGTTGCATATTTGCCGCTGTGCTTGAGATCATTGTCTTGTTGCATGACCCAGTTTAGCCATCAGACCCAATTTAGATCTCATATTTGACTCTAGAACACTTTGGTATACAGAGGAGTTCATGGTTGACTCAATGACTACAAGGTGCCCAGGTCCTGTGGCTGCAAAACAAGCCCAAATCATCAGCCCTCCACCACCGTTGACAGCTGTTATGAGGTGTTTATGCCAATTTCAGGTGTTTGGCTTTCTGTGCTTTCTGTCCAAAGAGTCCTGAGAAAACTTTCTTTTCATTCTGCATTGTTTTTGTTAAAAAAAAAAAAACCCAAAGCAGCAGTAAACAGCTCCAAAGTCTCCAAAAATGAATCAGCTTTACATGTTCACAGTCTGAACATGCAAAAAAAGTTTTTGTCCCTAATTTCCCTGTTTGTGACAACTGTCCCCGGGGCAAATTTTCACATGAGTCACTCAGTAAAAATTTTTATGAGGTCTTAAAGTTTTTCATTGATAGAAGTGTTTCATGTTGTGGTCCATCTGCGGTCTCTCAGGGCTCTGCGAGTGTGGAAAGCTACAATTTCTCCTAAAAGTATCTTCTGTAATAAACAACATCTCTGCAGGCCATAAATATTTACATATGATGTCTTCAACCTTTGTTTAAAGAGGTGAGGCTGTTGGAGGTTCAAGTTATTTTAAAGAGCGACCCAAAACAGCATCATGTAAAAGTAAGAATGGAGTACATTACAAAACAAAGTAAACCAAAATATGCTGACATGTAAATGAGTCATTTCCCTTTTTGCAGTCTAGCACTCTGAGAGAAAAATGTTTCCTCAATTTAATATCTTATTGCAACCGACTCATGGTGACAATGACAGAAAACACAAAAGCTTCTTCGCTGTCTCCTCCCTCTCTGCAGATATGCAGCATGTCTTGTGATCTGAGGGTATCACTTCTTGCTTTTCACGTCATCCTTTCAGCACTGATGGAACTCCTAAATATTGGAATACTTTGGGGGTAAAATCAAAAGTTAACAGGAGTCTGACAGGACCGCGTGAGGAAAAACAGAAATGAGAAAGGGGAACTTAAGATTTTCTGGAGGAAGGACAAGCTGAGGTCAAATGTTAATATCTCACCATGGGTAGAGAGGCAATCAAATGTATTTTCCTTGGTTTGACTTTAAACTGCTGTCATTACAGGCAAACCTACTTATTAACAACGCGCTCATATTTATTAACAGCGGTCCTAATTACTAAATGGGCCTTTATATGGCGATTCACTTGCACCTGCTTATAAAATGACTCAGCAGTGACGATCACATTATCACTTTGGGTGGGTGCTTTTTTTAATGTTTTGGTTCCCTCTGAGTATTGCTGAATATTTAAAACATTATAAAGGTCAAGATATGGGTAATGAGAAGACGTGGTTGCATTTTTTTCATCATCAGTTTCTAAACTGAAGCTTAAGTGACACAGAACATAACATACTGCGCCACCTACTGGGCTTTAAGAATATAGCCGCATGAGCGAAAGGGAAGGTTTACAAGATGATGGTGAGACCTGCTGTGATGTATGGATTGGCACTGACAAAAAGACAGGAAGCCGAGCTGGAGGAGAGCTGAGGATGCTAAGATTTTCACTGGGAGTGACCAGAATGGACAGGAAATGAGTACATCAGAGGGACGGCTCAGGGTAGAGAGGCAAAGTTGACATGGTTGAGACATGTGCAGAGGAGGGACAGTGGCTATACTGGACAAAGGATGTTGAAGGTTCAGCTGCCAGCCAGGAGGAAAAGAGGAAGACCACAGAGGAGGTTCATGGCTGTGGTGAACGGGAGCATGCAGAGGGTTGGTGTGACAGAGGAGGGATAGGGTGAGATGGAGTGATGGAGTGAACGATCCGCTGTGGCGACTTCTGGCGAGAGCAGCCGAAAGAAGCAGAAAAATATAGATTTATATATTTTAATCATGAGGAACTGAAACTGCTGTGCTTCTCAAAGAAAGCTAAAACATTAAATATAACTGAAGAGAACAGAAAAAAACTGCAAATGGAAACGTACATTTTTATCTGACTCCAGGCTGTCAGTCAAGGCTATAATTACTGGTTTAGTTGGCTGTTGCATTGCTAATAAAGTCAATTTAAAAATACAGTGATGAGGGTGGGACCACTCACGTGCCCGATTCTTTAAAGGGGTACTCCCAAACACCGCTTTCCACCTGACACTTGGGTCCAACAGCCAAACCAGCTGAGGCGACACTTGTGCAGTATATCCCGCCAAGAAGGCCGAAAATAGAGGAAAAGACCGAGTTGAGCATCTGAAAGAAAGATGGGAATTATATTTAAATATTTTGTTGTTTGTGCAAAAGAATATGAATTATTGCAATTGTACAAGTGCTGAAAGTAGGTTTCTTCTTCAGGGGTTCCTTTGAGGTGATCAGTTTCCTGTCATTCATCATTACCTTCATGTGTAACATGTGTCACCCTTATGAGACTGTTCAAGGAACCATGGGCCATATTTTGAAAAGAGAATGTGATTGTTATAAGCGTACGTCCAATCCTGTTCTCCCCTATTGCATTTTTCTGAGACAACCCAATTTTTATTTTATTCAAATTTATTGTCAAAAGAAGTGGAAGGGGTCATAAATCACAGTAGGTAACACGATCGCATCGAGTCTGGGTTTATGAATGGAAAGGTTTTATATTCCATAGTTATATAGGACACCAGCAGGGTCTAAATACAATGCAGTAACTTCTGTCACAACTTGTATTTCAAAGGGTATTTTGATGTGCCATAAAACTAAAGCATCATCACGTCCACCTCGGCTTTTATTTGGAGGATTTTCTTACGGAAATTAGAAGAAAGCTGAAATAATAAACAAACAGATGGACTTTGAGTGAAGTCGAACACAGTAAAACATGGTATTCTATGCAGAAAATCATTAGGATACTAATTAAGGTTGTCTACACAAAATGTCACAGGCACTGCTCTCTGGCCATTCAGACTTTGCGGCTCCTCACTTCTGTAATTAGCAATGAGGTTACAAATAAATAAAACGAAGTGAGAAATAGGAATTAAGATGAAGAGCTGTACTTCTGCAAAACATAAAACATGTTCAGCGTAATGTTAAACCTGTAAATACTTATTGTTTGAGGTACAAAAGCTTCTCGTTTTCAGACACACTGCAAGCAGAGCATCTCGGTGCATTAGTGATCACTCACTAATGTTTGTCCTTTGGACTTTTATATGCCTTTTATTATGCATCATTATCAGACACGCACCAATACTGCGCAGTGTATAAATGCAGTAAATCTTTCAAATGACTTTACTCACCCGACAGCGGTTGCCACAGCAACCTTTTCCACAGCAACCCTTGCCCCCGGCCCTGATAGCTGAGCAGCTCGGACACAGCATCTGAAAGGTGCAGAGACAAAGCATTACCTCTGCTATCAAACACACACACACACACACACACACACACACACACACACACACACACACACACACACACACACACACACAAAGAAATAAATATATTTACAAATAAAAAAGTATTCATGTCGGTTTGTTCATGTACACCTACAATTACGTGTGTGTGTGTGCACTTATGTGTGCGTTCGCTTATCTCTTAAACCAAATATTTGTGAATCCTGGATCAAGGTTTACCCAGCAGGCAGCGACATCTCCAAAGTTAGACAAAAGGGATCCAACTTCCTGCTCTGGACTGAAATATCACAAACATAATGACGCGTTCTCCCCGAGAACCAAAGGTTGCTTGAATCGGTTTATTAGATTAAACATTTATAAATAATGTATTGATCTTGATAGCCTTTTACAAGTTAGTGCTCGCAGACACTCAGACAATCAGGTGATTGTGTGGGTTTGGCCCTGATGAGGACATACTGTAGATCAGACGGGGTGTTTACCTGTCCAGTGTCCAGTGGTCTTCTTTAAGTAGTAACACACCTGAAGCTACTGTCACACATTCGCTGTCACAATTATTTACCTTAGCCTAAGAAGTTATACCACAGTGTATAACTGTAGAAATTAACCAGTGTAAATATTATTTAAATTAAAGAAATTAGGTACTATGACACTACGCAATACTTTAACCAAAGCACTGTTGTGCAACTTGAATTTATCATTTTCTGATTAGGTTTAAGTTGACTTTGTGCCTTTTAATAAGGGAAGTGCAAAACATTTTGATAGCAGTAAAGAAACTAAAGCAACCTAAGCTGACAAATATATGTAAAAACTACAACATTTCTATCTCAATTGTAGTGGTATAAATACTCAAGTACTTTACTTCAATAATTTTATTTATTTTTATTAAAGATCCTTGGAATCAGCTGTGTGATTTGGTTACACTGTGTTTGCGTCTGAACCATTTTTCTATGTGCACGCACTTATAATCTGAGCTAGAATTTCAAGTTCTTACTTGGTGAGTGAAAGCACACCTTTGAAATAATCACTAACCACAGTTAAAGGCGCAGTTTTTAGAGGTTTTAAATATGACAAGTCAAATAATTACCGCACGCTTAAACCGAAACTGCTGGTGGGGTAACAGTGCAATTAATAAAAAATACTTGACAAAACTATTCTACTCTAAAAATGCTCCTACAGTAATAATACTCAATAAAACTGATTTTAACTTTACTAGTTTACACAAGACAAGTTAATGACTGAAAAACCCAATAAAAACAAGCAATAAAACATTTAGCCAGACTCTCCACATGGAAATGCTTTACTCACTATCAGACCTCCTCCGATGAGCCCCCCCATGAGCCAGACCTCGGTGGAGATGTTTTCGGATTCCAGTCTCTCCCCATTGGGGAAGAAGAGCAGCAGGTTGGAGATCATGCAAATGAAGGCTGAAGGCAGCAGGATGAGGCCCACCAGGCGGGCGCACTTTCCTGTACAACACATGGCTGTAGCTGCTTCTTTTTTTTTCTCTTACTTGGCTGCTTTGTAGATCTTTTTCTGCTGTTCTCCTCCTTTCTCTCCTCTCAAGAGGAAGTCAATGAAAAGTGCAGGAAACCAAAAAGGGGAGGTGAACGAGAGTGAGAGAGGAGATCACCTCTGACAGCTCACACCGTGAAACTCAAACACAAGCAGTGACCGTTACGCCAGGAAAGAGAGAGGGAACAAAGGGTAGATGTTGGTGTGGCTGCCACCAATCTGATGCCAGCCCGGGGTGTCTCCTCACGAGTCTTAGATAAAGATGAAAACTGCAGAGGCAGAGGATTATCTTCCTGATGTAATGTTAAATTTAAACAGAGAAAAAAAAAAAAAGTGAAACCCTGATTGACAACACAGAAAGGAGGGGTCGATCTGTGTGCACCTGTATGTGCACGTGATTGTGTGTGTTTAGGGGGGGTATCGTTCTCTGAAATGCCCTTTGATACCTGCCGAGGATGAGATTGGCCCATTATTGCAAATAAAAATGGGTTTGGCCTGCAGTACATGCTAATAAGAGTTTGTCTACTGGTGCATTTAAATGTTACACATCTGGGAACTGAGCACAAATAAAAACACTTGCCATCAGTGGATACAATTAATATTGTAGATGTTTGTTCTCGTGGAATTTTGCAGTGATCTCTGTGAGACTTTATTACTCAGTCTCACTGAGGCTGGGAGAAAAACAGCTAGATCAGCTTCATCGTGTTACGAGTTTACGCAGCTCTGGTATTAATCATCTTATCAGAATCAGAATCAGAATACTTTATTGATCCCAGAGGGAAATTTCTATTGTTACAGCTGCAACCGTTTCATTTAAATGAATAAAACCAAAAACAAAATAACATACACTAAAGGCATAAAAATATAAAGACTAAAGAGATAATTTGGCTATATACACATCTAAACCTATACACATATAAAACTTATAAAACTTGTGAGTGCATTATATTAGGCATACTTCAAAACATGCTAAAAAGTCAGTGAGTTCATTATTTGTTTACGCCATTTAGATTTGCAATTTTACAACCTCAGAATTATCCTTTTAATATTGTACTACTGATTTCAACCAGTTGAAATACAACATACCACTACCATGACTTTCACTGAACACAAATCATCGTTGTTCACTGAATGTTTTTCCTTTTATTCCTGCTGATTTTATCTTTTTATACTATGAAAAAGGATTCATCGGCTCACTGAACACATTTATAGCATCTGACAATTGACAGTACCATAAAAGTGCATTCCACGTCAGCTCATCCACCCACCCGCGATTGAAGGGTGTGTTGATAACAACTTTTTTCCATGCTCCTGATGAACCTGCTTTGAGTTTGTCATACTTATAAGCTCACTTTGGATTTGATTTGAGCAGAACATTTCTGAAAAGTTAGCCAACTTTTTTCCTTCTTCATTTATTTGATTCATTTATATTCGTTATATACGACCCTGATTCCAAAATACTGACAGGGCCACGTTTACCACTGTGTAGCATCCCCTCTTCTTTAAACAACAGTCCATAAATGTCTGCGAACTGAGGAGAGCAGCTGCTGGACCTCTGGGAGGGGAATGTTGTCCCATTCAAAAGGTTTTAGAGGAAGACTTTCTGCCGCCCTGACAACATGTATCTCAGGGAAGGACAGTGCCAAACCCCATTCTGCAAGTATTACACGACATGCTTCTAAAAGAAAATCCAGTTCAGACCTACCGCCCACTAAAAATATCTGGCGAATTACAAAAATGTAAAATGTGACAAACGAGGCCTGGATTTGTTGAAACTTCTAAACGTCTCATGTATTAATCAAGAAAGAGGTGCAGAGGTGATCCAGCACAGTGATGAACATGCTGCTAGCCCAGCTTTCAGGAAATGTGTCGGTGCCATCAAATTCAAAATGAGCAAATATTGTTTCAGTAAAAAGGAGCTTTAATAATGTCTAAGTCCCTGCTAGCACCAGCAGCAATATGTGCTTTAGATATTAGTGTAGAGCGGAAGAATTTGCTTTTAGTTTTTAACAAATAAATAAATAAATAAATAGATGAATAGAGCGAGAAGCACTTTGAGAGCGCAAACCTCCGCCAGCCAAGGCAGCTCACTCTCTGGGCAGTATTTACGTCTAAGGAAACATTACTGTATTTTCTGTATATTTATTTTGTTTTCTTTGTTCTTTAGGAAGTTTGTAGTGCAGTAAAAACAAGTACAAAGTCCAAGTTTTTGTTATTTGCTCTGTTTAAACCCATTTTCAGTTTATTTTTTTATTTATGTAGCATTCATTAAATTGTTTAGTCACATTTGTTTAAATGCTTGATAAAAAAAAATCAAGTGAAAAAGTTTTCGATCACAAGTTTATTTTGTTTGTTTTTTTAAAATTAAACGTATTGAAATGAAATGTATGTAGGAAGGATTATAACCTGTTACTGCAATTTACATACCAAAGTCATAATAAAATAACACAATATTTAGAATTCTCATATATCATTACCTGTATGCGTATGTGTTGTCGATACCAACAATGGCAGTAAGAAACATAGTTTTAAGTAGCTCTATATAGCATTATTATCACATTATTGTGACCTTCAGATCAATCCATTGACCATGAAGGAAAGGTCAAAGATCAAATGTGACATATTTTAAACCTTTATATGATTCTGTCTAAATGTTAATAATACACACCACACTTGTAAGAATTATAGTCACTGAGTTCTAAGGCTTTCTGCCGTTTTTGGACCAATGAATCATTAAGGTGGCCTCAAAGATTTTGGTGGACGTGAGCCAAATTTTAAAGGATTGTTAACATGACGCCCACGCTGTAAGCGCTTTGAGTGCTCTGAATGAGTAGAAACGCGCTATATAAAAGCTAGTCCATTTACCATTTACAAAGTTTCATCAGAATTCATTCAAAGCTTTTAACACGTTTACAGACAGAATGACATGCAAACACTACTATAAACATATCCTCCTTGGTGGAGGTAAAATAATATGATGTGTTCAGTACTTGCCAGCACAAACCCTATGACTGAATGTTAAAGTAGCTCTTTAAAAACAGTGGGACTCTATAGCAAATGTAATTAACACAGGAATAAGGTTCATAAGACACTCACTAGTACACAATTTGTACTTTAGAAAGTGCTTGTGTTATTTTTAATGAACAAGTGTGTCACCCGATGCAGTGGTGTGGGTCACTGAACAGTTCTGAGTGAAAGTTTCTGGCAGGGAGTTTCTGAGCTGGATCCAGCTTTGGATCCAGAGATGATGATGCTTTTTCAAATCATTGTGCTGGTTTTAATCCTCTCGTGGGATTTGTTTAGGAAAGTTCTTAATAATTTTATTTCTAAATATGTACTTTTTTGTGTGTAATCAGAAACACATTAGCAAAAGGCGAAACAGATGTTTGTCTGTTATTCCATGTTAATTTGGTAAGCCTAAAATTTCCTGTATTTAAATAAAGATGTGGATTACAACTGGAAAAAGTGCCACATTCAGCATGCCTGACCTCACAGTGCAGCTCTATTCAAACATGCGGGCGTGCAGGACGGTTTTCTCGTGATGCTGAATTTTCAGTATTTAAGAGTTGTCTGTTTAAAATTTTGGAGTGGTTCTCATCCCGTTTTTCTCGCGAGAAACTTGCCAAAAGTCAGGTCCAGTCCTGGCTATAACGGTCCCGATCTGGTCGATGACGCTGCACCGTGCGGGCCAATAATGTGAATGGTAAACAGTGCGCCTGCAGCCATCGACAAACCTGCTGAATCAGACTCCGTTTCATTGCCATAGTCACAACTAGTTATTTCTTTGTCACGTAACAGCCGGTAAAGGTGACATAACCCAGAGGTCTCTGCCCCCTCCCCAAAAAGCTGCGGGGACCAGGATCCACTACAATGGCAGGCAAGTCCACCTTTCTGAGCCCACACACGCACACACACACACGCACACACACACGCTCAGGAGCCTCGGGATTCTCAGTTACAGGTGTTTAATCACTGCTTACAGTGGTTTGTTTTTCTGTCGTGCGCAGACAAAGTGAAGGAGCTCGTTTCAAAGTGCCTGCAGGCTCGGGACATGGCATACTGTCCATACAGCCGGTTCCCCGTCGGTGCGGCCGTATTGACAGAAGATGGCGCTATAATCACAGGTAACAATAGAGTTTTGCACGCGCACCCATCGAAGCTAAATAAAACTCATAAAGAATAGACCACTTAGGTACCATAACTATGGATAAAAGTGCATTTACATAAGTAGAATGCTCTGCTTAAAGCTATATAAATAAAACTAAATTTAACGGAATTGAAAATAATTTGTACCTATAAATATACGTCGATTACTGTGTAATTACGTATTTCAACAAATTGATACATTCTCATAAACTTATAATTAATCTATTGTAAACACATAGGAGTGGGTGCCAGTTTGTGGAAACTGCCATGTTCCCCCACCATATTTGAATACAGTGGCCAGGAAGGAAATCTCCCTTCTGACTAATTGTGTTTTGCACATGTGATCTGAGACCAGCCAAATATGAAGAACACCAAAGGCGAGGAGAAGTAAACTGGTGGGCTTTCATGTGCTGTGGTGGGGACATTTAAATTTGCATCTGTACCTTCAGACTCAGGATCATACCTATGTTTTATCATCTGAGAAGGGGTCCACTTTCCCCAAAGAAGCAAAAACACCAAGGAAAAAGACAACCACCAGTATCTTAATAAAACCTCATCTTCTTCCTCCTCACCTCGAGCCTCAGCTCCCAAACTGAAGTCAGGGCTCTAACACACAAAAACATGCACAAACAAAAACATGCTTATTTATTCCCGACATTGTCACCATTACTCACTGCCAGCAGATTAGACATGCTCAAGAGATGGCTAAACAACAACAGCAGCTGGTTCTAAGCTAAAATTATGCCAACTAATGTTAGGCTTGAGCATCCTAAAAGTCACACTTTCCCTCTGATAAACAGTTTAATTATATTCTCACATCATATGACAGTTTATTCACTGAGCATTCAAGTCCAACAATGTTAGAGCCACTTAAAAGACAGTTTCACTAATATCAGCTAACAGTGACAAAAATAGCAGCGCTTATGGACGGAAAAATTCAGGATATCCTCAACGGCTCACCACAGTATGGCTGTCATTGGTCAGAAGTGAGCTTGACTGACTTTTGTTGGACTCCTTTCACAATGTTTTACAGCCTCTTCCTGAGTAAACAGAGTGGATGCTTCTCGCCCAGCACTTACAGCTGAGGTAAACAGCGGCTGACAGGGAAAAACTCCGGTCCAGTCACTTTGTTGTCTGAGTACTACTCACAACAGATAAATGATGGCCAGAGTTTTTGAAGCGACTCAAGTAAAACATAAAATACCACAAAATATTTAATCAACCATACTTGTTTTGTTTTTTATTCCAGATTTTTGCTAAGTGTTGATAATATTCAAATATGTCAAAATATAGTGTGTACACAATATTATTTTAAACACAAACAGTAGAAACACCCCGGCCTGCTGTGCCAGCATGGGGTACAGTCTGAATTTAGTGTTTTTTCTCTCTTGTGGCTGACTAAAACATGTTTGTCCTATAGCAGCCACTGTAGCCAGGATAATGCACTTGAATTGGGAGGGGGGAGAAAACAGAAGTCAGTTGACCATTGCAATCTACTGACATCCAGAGATGAATATTTTACACACTGTAACTTTAAGTGCAGTTAAAGGTCATTTCCATTTATTCTTCCTTAAGTGTAATTGCATTTCAGGGGGCAGTAGTACTTTTTAATGTAGTTGTTACTCTATCTGCACCACAGCACCAAAAGCAGCTATAATGCTCATAGGCATTTAACATGTGAATGCATTAGCATTTATAATCCAACAACTAAAACAGGAGGCAGCATTCTGCTCAAGTACCTTTCATATATACCACTCACTAAACAGCATTATTCTCTGGTGTGCAGTCTCTCTATTTATTTTTTTAATTTCCAAATTTCTGAAACTTTTCTTCTCATATGAGACTTTGGATTTATCTGTACACATCACAGTATTTATGTATTTGTATATTTTACTATAATAAAGGTTATCTTGTGTTTGTAATGCAGGACTTTGTAGCTCCTTATAATGCCAGTGAGTTCATGTGCTGCTGCAGTAAAAGTTTAATTTCATGGAACAAACCAATAAACCTCATCTTATCTTATCTAATCTGATCCTCTTTCATCTTATCAGATTCAGCCACATGCATATGCAATAATACTATAATTATATCCAGTAAATAAAACTGACAGGCAAATCTGGTGCATATTTTTAAAATATTTTTGATACTTTGGACAAACTTTATTTATATAACAATTTTCAAATCACAGATTTCAAAGACTTACCAAGAGAAGGCAGCAAAACAACGAGACTCAAATATGAAATAAAATTACTTCTAAACAGCCAGAGAAAGCAAGTATGATTTTACAGTGCCTCATAGATCTGAACACTTCTTCCATCACTGTAAAAGAGCCCACGGTCAAAGTATTGCTGGATTTCCAGGCTGCAACGTGGAGAATGCCTCTTACGGCCTGACGGCGTGCGCCGAGCGGACGGCCATCCAGAGAGCTGTAGTGGAGGGCCACAGACGGTTCAGTGCCATCGCCGTGACATGGTAAAGACACTCGGTGTAATTAAGCATAGAGCAATATATTCTTATGCCCTCATCCTCTCCTCTCCTCTGTGCAGCGATGTCAAAGATCACTTTGTCGGGCCGTGTGGAGCATGCCGACAGGTTCTTATGGAGGTGAGGTGTCTTATTTATGAGCAGCATATTCAATCATTAACTTGTGATTAGCAGTCTATACATATGCTGAGAGGGGGGTTCTAACCTATCATCACTTTTCTGGCTACGAGAGTTTAAAAGAAATAAAAAAATCTTTATGACTACATTACAGACAACCTAAGGCAGTTTTTTTATCTGTGTAATCCATGAACATGTATTCATCCTGTCCCGTCAAACACATCCACAGCAGGCAGTGTCTGTCTGACTACAGCAGTAAAAACTGCATTTGACATGCTTTTTAAAGTAGCACAGCAGTGTTATAACTTCACTACAGAGAAGGGCTACTTTGTATCAGTGATTTTTTTTTTCCTGTTGAAATAAACATTTAATCCAGTTAAAAGGGATGTTTTCTGTGATCTGATAGACCATTTTATTCAAAATTAAGATCACAAACTACTCTAAACCACCAGGTTATCATACATGTAGTCCTTGGAGTGAAAAATATAATCCATGAACTTTATCTTGTCTAAAGTGACCAGGTCACCCATTATTAAACTTTCCTCCAATCTCTTAGGCCAACAAATGTAAACTAACATTTTATTCACAGTGACTCTTGCACGGGCTTTGAAATACTCTGTGTGAATAAAATATAATGAAGATTGGCCCGGTCTAAACCTTGCGTGCTGATATTTTTATATGCTTCTCTGCATTGCTCTCTCTCTCTCTCTCTCTCTCTCTCTGTCTCAACAGTTTGGATCAGACTGGACTGTTTACTTGACCAAGCCTGATGGATCTTACAAAGAAACCAGCCTCAGTGAACTGTTGCCTTTAGCCTTTTCCCCAGCACACCTGACTAAGAACTGATGAAGTCTCAGAAATCCTTCTTTTGTCTGATTTTCCTGTAGCACGGCAAGAAAAACAAATAAATAAATAATAAATCTATACAAATTGTGTCATATTTTAAGTTGTTTTATTGTAAACAACTGTAAATGTAACACCAAGCTTCCCAGAAACAACAAAGCTCATTGTTTAAACGTCTAATGCGAGGGTCCTCAAATCCAACTGTCCTGCAACTTTTAGATGTGTCTCTGCTGCAGCACTCCTGAATCAAATATAGAAGTCATTAGCAGGACTCTGGAGAACACGACTGCATACTGAGGAGGTAATTCAGCCATTTGATTCAGGTGTGTTGGATCAGAGACACATCGAGGCCTGGATTTGAGGATCCCTGGTCTATTTATTCATTACGTAATCGAGGCGTTACCAGAGAATTCTGAAGATGACGTACACGTCATGTGAGGAAACTGGGCGGGTCTTATCTCGGTTTCCGGAAACATGGAGGCTGTGCTGAGTGATGTGGTGGCTCCTGAAGACCTCATAGTAAGTTTTCACGGTATTAAACCTTTTTAAAACCTTTTCATATTTGCACTTGAGTGACTCTCCGTGGCGCCTGATAGCATTTGGCCGCTGATAAACGCCGATACTTGGGTGAAATGTGACGTGTCGATGCGTACTTTGTCGCGTCACGTAGCTAGCTCCTGCTAATCGTTATGTTTATGATAGAATATCCGGTCACTGTGTTATCGTAGTTTCGACTAATAAAATAATTAGAAGTGACCTTTATAAGCTTACTTGCGCAACAGCTGCAAGCGCACAAGTGTTTTTTTGTTTTTTTATTTCGCTGAATAAAATATTAAATCAGACATTTTCTGCCTCTTTTTTTTTTTTTTTTAGAAATTTGAGAAGAAATATAACAGCGAGCTAGCCAAGGGTGCTGTGTCCAAAGAAACAAAGTTTGAATATGCCTGGTGTTTGATCAGGAGTAAATACTCAGAGGATATCAAGAAGGGGGTTGTCCTTTTGGAGGGTAAGTTCATCCAATTTACCTTATGCTTTGTTTTATTACATTTCTGTTGGCAAACAATTGCTGTTGAGTAAGAGCCCAGAGGGGTGTAATACAAATCGAGATTAGTTTGTTGTCGAGATTAAAGTCAGAGTTTTCTGTGTCACAAAAGTGGCTTCCGTTTTACCTGGCTAAATCACCATGGTAACTGATGCTGAATGCATAACCTGAGGCCTGTATTACATTTAAACCATATCTTTTGCAATGCTGCATTGCAAAAACAAACAAAACAAAAAAACCCTAGTAACTAAAATTATACAAATGTTGTTGCATTATAGGCTGTTTACTGATGACTCATCCACTGACCCAGTACAGGTGTATTACACAGTGTCACAGGTCACGGTCCATTTTGAGAACCAGCCCACATGTCAGCATGTTTCAAACTAAATACTTTCATGTTTTCTTCAGGTTCTTTTTTTTTGTTTGTTTTTGGGTTTTTTCTGTATTTATTTAACAGGGACAACACATGGACATCAATATACCAAAACTATAAGACATTAACATGCCAGAATAGAATAGAATAGAATGCCTTTATTGTCATTATACAGGATGTACAATGAGATTGGATTATAGCAAAACTGCTCATTTACACCAGCAGGCCCAGGGCAGGTCACATAATAACTTTACAGTAAAGTTAGACATGCAACAAAAACACAGTTATCACATAAGACAGAAATAAGTTAAAGGTGGTCACAGACCTGGTCTGTCATCAGGCATTATTTGCAGTGGGACTTAAATGTGGTGTAAGCAGAGCGCTACTTTGTCATTGGTAAACTGTTCCAGTGTTTAGTTCCTCTTAGTGACAGCACAGTTTGTCCAAATGTAGTCCACCTATGAGGCACCTCACAGTCCCCTCCAGTGGTGGTCTCAGTGCTGACCCTCACCCCATTCTGTCTTTTGAGTAGCAAATTCCTTTAAAGCAGGTGGAGCACATCCATGTAAAACTTTGTGTGTAAAACAGGCATAGTTTAATTTTTTTTTTTAAATAACCTTTTTTCTTAAATATTGCAGTGAGGAAACGAGAATGACTTTGTCAAGAATTTTTATGGCTCTTTTGAATATTGAGTATCGATTTTAAGTGTTGTTTCATCTGTTAATGATCACGTAGTGAAACTCAATATGTGAAAGAGTCATGGAGTCTAAGAACATCCTAGCCGCACTGACTGTCAGGAACGCCCAAATTTCCTGAAAATTCTGTTGATTAAATTTTCTAACATGAAGTATGTAACAGGCTGTTGGGCCATTTCTATGGGAGGAAAGTCATAGTGGACAGAAGCTGAGTGTCAGCTGCGAGTCATTGCAGCAGCTCCTCGTGCGGTCACTGAGGTCAGCGTTGGCAGCTTTGGGCCCAGCAATTTTGTGGTCTTTTTCTTTCTTTATAAGTGGGTGGAACCGGTTCTGGATTAGGCACGTGCACTGCGTCATAGTTAAAGAAGAGCAAAGGCAGCTCTAATACTTGCATAGTGATGATTCTTGTAATTTATTGGCTTGTGTTTTTTCAGCTTTCCTGGTTTGAATCCATGTTTTGTTTTTTGTTTTTTGTTTTTTTTCTTGTAGAACTGGTTCAGAAAGCATCGAAGGACGACTCCCGGGACTATTTGTTCTACCTTGCAGTGGCCAACTACAGACTCAAAGTGAGTGGCATTTGTTGGTGGATTTTTTTTCTTCTCTGTTGAGGTTTATGGGGGGGGGATGAAGACACCGACCAACATGAAGCTCTGCTTTGGTGTCACACAGCTTTTGTTCTTCAGATAACAGAGAGGACACGGGACAAATCTGACACACAAAGCAAAATTCATTTGAACCTCTTACTTCCTGCTCCTCCCCAAAGTATGTCATCTTACTCATTGGTCGGCATTTACACAGAGGACTTTCTGATTGGTCTACTTCTAAAATGTTGATGATGCATCCTTATAGACACTGCTGGGAAAATGCCTCGTTATCACACCCACTCCTCTGTATCTGGAATGTTCTCACCTGTATTTCCGTACAGTAGTGTGCTCGCCTCTGCTCTCCCGCTCATTGTTCTTTAAGATAACTAATCAGGTCTTTGAAGTCTTGAGGTCAAGATGATCTCTGTCTCTTCTATACCACTCCTTGCACAATATGGTTACATGAATGCTTTTTATTTGATAGTGCGTTATTGAATACATATCAGGCTCGTTATCCATAAAGTGAAAAACAGTTCCCTCTAACACAGACATGACAGACGATTTCTTTCTTTCGTGAGAGAGAAAGAGAAATGTAGAGAAGCATATAAAAATATCAGCACACAAGGTTGGGACCGGGCCACTCTTCATTATATTTTATTCCTAAGAGGCTCTTAATGAATCTGTGGAAGAATTTTGTAACTGAAGCTGGCAGTTGACATATCAGACATATAAAGATGTAGATAAGTGTACTTATCATTTTCCTTGGCTTACTTTATTCATAACATGAATCAGCATTTGTTCCATTTCTCTGGAGGAATGACGTTAATCGTGTCAGCACGATAAACTGAATCGGAAATGAGATGCCGGTGTTGTGTAACTTGGATATGGATAACAGAATTAATACTAGGAAGTAAAAAAACAAACAAACCCTTTTTTAGAGCCTTATTATGGAGCAGAGTCACCAAAGTCCAGTGACCACTGCAATTACAATCATGACTCTCTCTTCCCATTAATTTAGATAACTGCTTGGAGGTGTTACCGGGGGTGGCTGTCAAGTGATAAGAGGATCTTTTGGAAGGATTTCCATAAACTAAAAGTATTGAATTAAAGATTTTCTCTTCTCCCTCCAGGAGTATGAAAAAGCTCTCAAGTACATCCGCACTCTCCTAAGGAACGAGCCGGGGAACAAGCAGGCTCTGGAGATGGAGAAGCTCATCGATAAAGCTTTAAAGAAAGGTAAGAGGCACTGCCTGGCTTCATAATCTAGTTGCTTGTGTTTTTAAAAACTACATCCTAACCTTTACCTCTTGTTATCTAGATGGCCTTGTGGGCATGGCGATTGTCGGGGGGATCGGTCTCGGCGTGGCCGGTTTAGCGGGCCTCATCGGCTTGGCCGTGTCAAAAGGAGCCGCCAAATCCTAACCTGGGTGTAAGACGGCGTGTCTTCATTATGCTGGACTCATACACTGACCGACCTGCATAAAAAGAAAAATAAAGCTTTTGCGTTGAACGCTTGAAAGGTGTATAATTTTGATTTGAGGATGAGTGAATAATGCCATTTTTCAAATTTTAACAGGGTTGAAAATCATCATAAGTACATTTATTCACACACTAATAACCTGTCACTTTCTCATTTCTAATGTAAACAAATGAGAACAGATGAGGTGCCATTTAACCTTCATGTAATTTTCATGGTGTGCACTTCAGCCTAAATTTGTTGACATTTACAGTTTGTAAAAATAATCTTTCCAAAAGCATACTTTTGCTTCAGTAGTTTGCTGCGTTGATTTTGAAGCGTTACAGAAAGTGTTACTGATGAAGCAGAAAGTGAAGCTTGTAATCCAAATGGGAACAGAATCATTTGTTTGGTGATGTTGCTGCTGCAGCGGAGGCAGCGAGCAGATGTTTGTATTTACTTTGGACGTGATGTTTCTTCTGAATAAAACTTTAAGGGATGCAATGCTTGTAATGGATATTAAACTGTTTTTTTTTGTGTACAGAACATTTCCTAACATTAATATTAATATTGTGTTTTCCAGCTGGATAAATAAAAGGATTTTGAAATGAGAGATTTGTGTTGATAACTAAAAAAGCTGGATTACCCAGAGGAAACCCAAACACAAAGGCTGCAGCTGGGATCACAGTACCAGCTTGTTAACCACTGCATCACTGTGCTTTATGAAATAAAAAAATTCCACCCATCCATCCATTTTCTTCTATTAAATAGTTAAACAGTTGGAAACGAATGTGCAATATCTTTAAAAAATATACTGGATAATTTTAGTATTTGTGCCTGTTTATTGATATTAAAATATGTATTTTTATTTGTTTCCTATTTAATGATGAACCAATGTCTTTATAATCTAATATATATATATAATTAGAAACTAGGGCGAGCTAAACAAATTCTTGGTATTTATAAGATTAAGTGACTTCAGTTTAAAAAACTTTTAATAAAGTAAGGTTCACACCTGCCAGTATCTTCGTTAACCTGTTTGTATTCAGATGGGCAGAAACTGTGAACAGAGCAGCTGTGGGTCCTGTCGGTTCAGGGGGAGCACTGGCTCACTCCCCCCCGAGCACTCCGGGTCCTCCAAACTGGTTCATTCATGTGCATTTTCAGTCAGGAAGAGTGCGCACACACAGAGCTCTCCCACACACGCCAAACTTAGCTTCCTTTCTCCTTATGTCGCGTCTATTAGAGGAATATACTTGAAATAGAGCAATTGAAGGTTCAGATATCCCTTATCATCAAAATCTGTGATGTCCACAGCTGGCTGGCTGTCAGATTTCCCTACTTTGATGAACTTCTTCTACGTCACATTTGCGCACTTTGGCACAGCAGCGACCAGAATCAGCAGGAAACGCTCCGTCGTGCTGTTAGTGCAGGGTACAGGTTTTTATGAAGGAGCTGTTTGTGCTCTGTCAGAGCTATCAGGGCTTTATTAAGATAAGAACAAGTTTAAAAGTAATTATTTTAAAACTTTCATCGGAGTTGAGTTACACAGTCTCTGATGTTCAGCTGAAAGCGCCGTCACCCCGATTTTTTCATTCTACTGCTGGCATTTTTTTTTCACTAGAAAGATTCCTGTTTACATACCCAGGTGAAGAAAAGTCTTGTTTGGTGCTTCTCTAAATGGGCCATTTCCTATCAGCACATCTCCCTTTTTGCAAGACCGCACCCTGTCCCTGTCAAAATCTCTGCCTGTCCTTGAAAAAAAAAACTTAGATACTGGTCGTTTCTTCTGCAAAATCGCACTCATTTCACATTAAGCGAGCACTCAGAAAAAGATGCACATATTGCTTTATTTAGATTCAACATAGCATCAACAGAAAGCAGCTTATAATCGATAGATTATTTGAGAGGAAGAAGAACTAAATGGCTGCAAAGCACACAGTATAAGAGTGTCTTTTGTTTCTGTTCTGAAAGAAGAAGAAGAAGAAGAAACAGCCTTTATTGTCCCGCAAAGGGGAAATTTAGGTGTAACAGCAGCAAAAATGTCAAAACACAACAGGACAAGATTAACAATACTACTATTACTACTACTACTACTAATAATAATAAAAAAAAAATATATATATATACTGTACAGGATTATAACTACAGGAAATGACAATATACTATGTATTACTATATAATATAGGAAACGCAGGACCCTGTCATTTTCCAGCTGACTCATTTTCATAAAGATCAATTGACGAAGCAAAGTCCGGTATAAAACCCCATTCTTATCGGCGTGATTCATTAACTCTATTAGATTTAAGACAATGGTTTATGTGGGCACTGTGTGACAGCTTGCATTGTGATCGCCACGAAACTGTTCGCATATTCAGCCCCGTGATCGAGCTGGACGTGCTTAAAGAAAAGAAAAACATGCTTGATCGAGTTCACTCGCTCTCGATCGTCCTCATATCTTGACCCCCCAGATAGATTCAAGCAGCCGACATCGTTTTAAAACAGGAAGGGTTATGCAGGCTATCATTTGTGTGTGCTGTTATCAGAAACGTGTGATGTTACTTATTAACCCAGCTCAAAGGACCGAAACTCCAGAAGAACAGGTCTGAGAAAACAGTCATTTTCTGTGGTGTAAAAGAGATAATTGTGCAGGTAAACAATTAGAGAAGGCACATCTAAAGAAACAAATACCCAAACAGAGGAGCAGAAGGTAAACACAATGTCTAACTAACCCTTGAGTTGTCTCCAGGCTCTTCCCACACACAGTCTTAAACACACATAAACATCAATGATTCATCAGAGATGGTGTAATTCAGCTCAGCTTCAGGGACCTTGAAGGCCAATGATCATTGAGCATCCACTGGTTTTAACACATGGCTGACAGATACTAATGCGTAATCACGGCAAGGAAGTGCAAATCAGCTGGGAACGAGGTGCAACGGCTGAGTTAGCCCCATGTATATGTGTAACTACACTTTAAATTAGGGTTATTGTATAATCCAGTAAACAAGCAGTTTATTGTCTGTCGGCTCACATCCTTGCCGAAGAGAGGCAGTAAATTTAGATTTTTGTCACAATTTTATGTGCAGTCCATAAGTAATATTTACCAAGATGAGCGGGTGAATCTATCTTTGTCTGTGTGAGTGTGTCGTCATGGTAAAGTACAGTCCTGGAGGCATCGACCGTGGGGGGAACAAAGGCTGTTGTGTGTCGCAACCTTTCACAATACACTCACAAATCTTTACAGGAGTGAAGTAGAAGTCAAAATGAAGGTTGAGTTTGAAGGTACTAATACCTGATAGTACTAAGTAAAAGGAAAGAGAAACTCCTAACCACCGTCCTTCATATTAAACTTGTAATGTCTTTGTAACTGCTCATGTGGTATCTTTATCTGGCATAAACGTGCAATATTTTCAAAGCTGGGTGTGTCTGAGATCTCGCTGACACTGCTGCTCATGAACCAATTACAAGACAAGTTTCTTGCTCTCTCAAGCTTTTTCAATGACACAGAACATGATATGTAACATGGAAAACAGGACAAGTTAAAATAAATGGATAGAATGGGGGTACACAGGGGGGTAAAGTGTGATTAATTTAGCTGTTCCTCGGACTGTGCTCTTCTGGACAGCGACCTCAGATGGTGCACCTGGAATCTGCTGGAGCCACTCTTCCACTTTCAGGGTTACAGCTCCTAATGCTCCTGTTACCACTGGGACCAATTTGGACTTTACCTTCCACATCTGCTCCAGTTGTTCCTTCAGCCCCTGTTTTTTCTCTTGTCTCATGCTACTTCTTCCTGATGTTGCTGGCTGCTGGGATTGTCACACCTATCACAACTGCGGTCTTCTGCTCGTTGTCAGCCACCACTGTGTCTGGTTGGTTGATCAGCAGCTGCTTGTCAGGACCTCAGCCCTGTTGTTCTCAACCACCTTTGGTGGTGTCGCCCATCAGGACTTGGGGACTAGTCCATATGTGGCACAGATGTTCCTGTACACTATCACAGGTGCTTGGTTGTGCCTCTCAGTGTTCATGGTCCCCGCTTGCATTTCAAATCATGTCACTATATGTTGGACTGTCTCCAGGATGCCTTTGCAAATCTGCAGCTCGGGTCCTGTCGGCTCTGGTAGACTTGTGGTAGATTCTTGTGTTGCCAAGATCAGAGCGTCTGTGCTGTCCTTTAAAACAGCATTTTCTAGCCGCTGGTAGGATTTCTTGTCCATTGCACATCCCGTGCAGGGTCTGGGTTGTCCAAGTTCCTGTTCCTCATCACCATTTGTCTTCAGCTACCCGAGGCACTCTTAGAGCACCTGTTTTACCTTCTTCGGTTATTTGGCTGTGACTGACCATCTTCATCGTGGCTCCCCTTGTTCTGTGGAGTATAATAATTCCCCATTGTGGGACTAATAAAGGTATTCGTATTCGTATTCGTAAGTGGAAGACAAAAGAAAGACAGAGGATATAGAAACTGAAAAAAGGAAAAAAGAAAAAGAGGAACATCAGGGCAGCTCAAGGAGACAAAGCCCAACAGATCAACAATCATGTTGGTCTCAGTAAAATAGTTAGCAACCTCCCAAGTTTAATAGCATCAGTATTTTTCTTAGATTAGAGTCTGACAGCTCTGGGTCACCAACATACCTAAATGGAGGAAGCTGATTCATGAGCATGACCACCATCAAAAACAGCCCCAGACCTCAGGGAGGGGCCTGTTTATATGTATATGACTAGTCTTGTATATGCTGCACATGGAAGTCAGTAACTTGGTAACTCAGCCATGCTGAACTCAGGTTTTCAAGGTACTGTGGTGGCACCAAAATCACATTTATTCTTCGTGTGTCATTAATGTCTCTACCAAATTTTATTTCAAGAAAACAATTCATGCTAATAAACCCAGTAGCTACAGGGTGGACCTAAATGGCAGGCTTATACCTGCAGCTGATTTAAAAGCAGTTGATTTATTTCATTATAGGGCTCTGTGTGTGTGTGTGTGTGTGTGTGTGTGTGTGTGTGTGTGTGTGTGTGTGTGTGTGTGTGTGTGTGTGTGTGTGTGTGTGTGTGTGTGTGTGTGT
>JASGAU010372433.1:0-18406 GCA_030220045.1 Australoheros facetus
ACTAAATAAACCTCACAACCAAAAGAAACCCAGAACAGAACAGACAAGATAAAGCAAAATCAAAACACACGGGGTCCAAAGGACCCCGGACCATGACAATTGCATTTGCTATAGCTTCTTCTACTTGCACTACAGCCATTGAGGAGGACCTATTTGCTCTAAACCCATACTGAAAGTCACTCAATAAAATGGTGTATTTCAATTAAATTATCAAGTCTTTGCAAAAACAATCTTTGAGAACTTTTTTCTCCACTTATATATATTGGAATTACTTTTGTTGAGAGCATCTTCTTCTATACCTTCTTTGTCTCTTGGCTCCACAATCTTATTGGCTAAGTATTCAACCTTTACAAAGTAATGGTTAAATTAAAGTGTAGTTTCATATATAATTATTTAATATTTTTTGTTTGTTTGTTTTTACAAAGCAATTACAATAGTTGGGTTTTTTTTAACTACTTTTTAATATTAGACTGTTAAACACTCAACATATTTCCTGATGAAATGCTGCTCCAGAGGTTTGTGATAATAGTCCAGTTTATTTAATCTATTAGCACTTGTTAATTTATTTTAGATGTCTTATATTTAGTGCACAAAAAACATTTTGTTTACCTGGAGAAATTTTTATTATTTGTAATTACTGACCCTCCCATGCAGGATTAAAGCCATCCTTACATTTATCCTGTTCAGGGTCACTGGAGCCTATCCCAGCTGTGATGGGGCAAGAGGCAGGCTACACTCTGTACAGGTTGCCAGCCTAACACAGAGAGACAGACAACCATTCACACCTATGGGCAATTTATAATCACCAATTAACCTAACCCTATAACTGCATGTTTTTGGACTGTGGAAGAAAACCAGAGTACCTGGAGAAAACCCACACTGATGTGGGGAGAACATGCAAACTCCACAAGCTAGTGTACTCCCAGTGTTGGATAAATGGGATCTTCAAATGCAACAAAAACATTAAACATATAGATAATGGACCATCTGGTTAATTTTGTGAAAATTTTTTTTTTTTTTTTTACATTTCATCTTGCATTGAGTTTCAGCTGCCACGAAGAAGTATTTATATTTGTAGCACAATCTCTCAATGAATCTTTTTTTTCCTCATCTGAGACATATGGTACATTTCTAGTACAGTTAGTCTGCAACTCTAATGGCTGTGCTGTTCTTGTGCCATTTGAACACAAACAGAATGATTAATGTTGTTGGTGAAAGAAAAACAGCTATTCCTCAGCCATACATCTACATAGTGTGATCTCATCTAGTCGACCCTTATGTAAAAAATGAAGTCTCTACTAAAGATATGGGACATGAGGCAGCCGGAGCATACTCGGATGACTTTGAAATGAATCATGGAACAGACAATGGAAAACAACTTTGTGTAAAGTAATAATACTATCTACAGTGATTTTAAAGGAACGCAGTCATACTGGGACTGTCTATACAGCAGACTAATGTGAATGCAACTATAAAATACATTTTGAAAAGGGAAAAGTATGCAGACAGCTGTGAATTATTCCTTTTTATTACTGTAATAATACTGTAATCCATAAAGTACCTTTTTTATCAGGTCATAACTCAAAAGTTACTTGACATATATCTGCCGTCTTCTTAAATACTTTTCAGTGTTCTTATGTTTCTTTGTGACTTTATGGCAGTCCTACTTGACTGGAGGGGTGTATTTTATTTTTGATTAAGTGCTATTCTGAGCTTATCTGCCTATATAAAATTTTGGTTTGGGGATTTGCGCTGCGTTCTCTCTGAGCCTGCACATCCACACTGTGTTGATCTGTGTAATCCGAACAGATGCATTCACTGCTTTCTTTACTGTAGCTCCCTCTCTTAGGGTCATGTTTATTATTTTGTCTTATTACTTTTTTCAACCTCCTGGCTTTTTTTTCTCACTGTCTTTTACTGTAGTCTGGTTCATTCAATTTAAATTTGCCTATAAGGGCTGAGGCACAACATATTAGTTAGGCTTTCTTTATAGAGCAGTGGTAATTTTGTGAAGTGAGAGTGCAGGATAAGATAAAGAGCAAATGGGTTATGGCTGCAGCGTGTAGCTCTGCTAATGGATGTGGAGTAAACTGTAATCTTAAAATGAGATGGTTAATTTAGAATTAAAACTTATTTGATCCTGAAACACCTCTGTTTAGAATAATATAAATAAATGGGCTCCAAACCATTATTATAAGAGGTAAGATGTTGTTGCACATTTGCTACATTCAAATTCAGCTCTTCAGAAAAGAACATCCTGTGTTTTGATTACATACAGTACTTAATTGGTTTACTCACTCATTCATCTTACTGTAAATGAGTTCAAAATCATCCGTATGAAAAGTTATTTCGTTTCTGTGAGCAGAGTTAATTGTATTGATTAAAATTTTGCTTCATATTCGTTTTGACTGCTGGCACTGACATCATTTACATCAAAGCAATCTTTGATGTAAATGAGTTCTGTGTAGACATACTAGCAATTCAGACTTGAATATTTAATATTATTTAATATTCTCCGGACTCATTTTCACCTTCAGCCTATAAAACCGAGTGAAAGTAGTAGTAAATGGCCAAATTAAATAATTTGGTTTAATTTGCTTATTTGGTTTCTCTTTTTTTTTTTCTTTCTTAATATTAACATTGTTGTTTCAGATCACGTTTACTTTTTCCCACTCTATCCCTTTAGTTGAATTTGTTGAATACGACTAAGCTAACCTTGTGTAAAGGTAGTGGCATTAATGATGAAGAAGTTAAACAAATCTTGAATCCTAATTCAGCCACCTGGAGAGAGGTTCTCTGTTAATAAACAGAGAAGTGAAAATGTGCTGTCAACATGAAATATAACTGCACCTGTGTACCTGTTGTTGAATAATTGGTTGAATTTCTGTAGCATTCCTGTTATTGTTCACACCAACAGCAGATCAAACGCACACTGTAGGAGTTTTTGGTAAAAAACTGTCTGATTCTGACCTCCTCGCCTTTTCTTCCTCTGACATTTCAGTTCCACTCTTTTTTTTTTTCTTCTGTTCTCTGAACTGATTTTCTTCTCGGGCTACAGAATTGACAGCCCTTCATACAGTCAAGCCCCCAGATGCAGAACAAAAATAGTTTCAGTTGTCCTCTTGAGTCTGGACACAGTCCTTGATGGCCGTAAAAACAAAAATAACAAAGGTAGTTTTACAATAATTCACCAAATTGAAACCAAGTTTCCCAAATCAGTACATACATATCAAGCTGTCACATTTTCTTCTTAAAGCAATTTATTTCTGCACTTATGATATTTTGTACTGTTTCCTCAATAACCTTTTTTTTTTTTAAATAAAAATCATTGAATGTGACATAGAACAGTACAGTAATGCTTTCAGTCAAATTCATGTATAACTTTAGAAGGTGGTGAGAAACTCTGTAACTACAACTGTACAAAATCGTACATAAATAACAGCTATTTGCAATATTATCATATGTGCATTATTAACACAGTATTTCCCCTTCACAGTTATTTTGACACCCCTAAGTCAGCTCTTAAAAAGCAGTATCGTATATTAAGAGTACAGATATAAACATTTAGATTCAGAACACTGAAAAATTGAAGAAAAGTACTTAAAGTGTATGAAATGAGCAAGTTTGAAAACAAAAACCCACATTAGCAAGAAATATTAGAAACAATCTTAAAATATGAATATATAATTTAAAAAGCTTAAGGACAGCAGTCGATCTGTGACTGGTCTATAAAGGCACATTATGTCAAAAACACACATTATCAGTGTGAACTTAGACTGCATTAGAGTAAAAATATTTATTGCTAATAGTTATCTTTTACAGTTAGCGGGCAGTGAGGCGCACAGTTATAAAATAGTAACCTCGGTGAATGACCTTGCCAAGGCCTGTTAGTGAAAATCTATAGGCTTGTAGCATCTCCTGTTTCTCACACTCTTCTCAAACCGTTACCCTGGTGACAGATGGAGATAATCCATCAGTGCAGTTTTACATTGACTCTTTACAGAGAGGTTTTAATATTCAAATGCAATACAAAGTTATTGGACCTTGGGTTTTCAGTAAAAGGCTTCAATAACTACAAAGAGCAGTTTCTTTAATGCCAAGTCGTTTCCAATTATTGCTCAGTGGGAAGCCCTGCTTGCTTTGTTGTTGCCAAATAAGCACAGCAGCTTTTTTTTCCCTCTGTTGGTAAATACTCATAATTATATTTCCATTGTTTTCTTTTTCGTTTGTTTCTTCAGGTAACATCAGAAACACAGAGCGACTGAGTTACGACAAACAGGAGAGCTACAAGATCATGGTGACAGCCTTTGACTGTGGTCAGAAGAGGGCAAAGGAGGATGTGGTGGTGCATATTGAAGTAAAGCCTGTCTGCAAACCTGGATGGCAAGGTTAGATAAAGAAACAGTCATTCAAGTATCTGTATGATACCTTAATTAACCTGCCAGTAATGGACATAAACTGACTTACTTCTGTGTTGGTATAAAGTATACTTACACTTTCCTTAAGTGTGACCAGTGCCATCAAAACTGAAGGAGGTCATTCAGTGCTTCTTTTTTTTTTTTGGCATATCCTTTCCCTCAAGGGAATTCTCTTATTTTAGAATCAGCATCTCTCGAGGAAATCAGAAGACCTGACAAAAAACCTCCGAAGGGAAAGTTGACTAGATTGTGTTTTTTTTCCCTCCTTTAACATGGCAGCAGCTTGGCATTTGAGTCAGCCTGTCTCCCCTGCTGCTTCACCTGTCAGCACTGACAGGATCTCAGGAGTCAAGTTCACACAAGAATGAAAGAGGAAGACAGAGAAAGATAAGAAGAGAGAGGGGAGATGGGGGAGAGGAAGGAGCAAAACTCAAGGGAGGAAAGAAAGAAACAAAGTTACAGTGAGGGACAGAGGTGATGGTTATTCTTACAGCTTTAATCTGACCAGTGTATACAGCTTACTGTGTAGCTGATGGGAGTAGACTTCACAATGTACCGCAAAGCTGTGGTTCTATCTGAAAGAATGCCTTTCTTAAACCTGAGTTAGTTGTGCTGTTTTTATATCTACCGTGACCATATCCAACATCTAACCCATCAAGAGCTTAACTTCATCCCCATCATATTCACAAAGGTTTTGCAAAGCTAAAAGATAAAGTAAGCCAAAACAGCTATTATTTATCCATGAACCAGCCTGTACTTTGCCAGTTTCTAAGTACACAGAAAATCCTTTTTTTTTTTTGGTTGGGGGGTGGGGGTAGGGGTTATTATTTTCTGAATTATTTTTAGGACATTTTAAGCCTGTGTTACAGAGAGTGCAGCACAGATGGGAAACTGGATTTCATGATCATTGTCTTAACCCCTAAGTCAAGGACACAGGTTCCTTTAAATAGACAATGAAGAGAAGAAAATATAAATGATTTTTTTTTATTTGCTTTTATTTTGCTTTTATTCTGTGAACATGCACGGCAAATGCTTTAGTTCAGGCAGATTCTTATTTTTGCATATTTTGAAGGAAATGTGGTATTTAAACAACAGCAAAAAAAACTTTTAAACTGTGCAGAGGTGGCTGAAGAAGTTTTTTCCAGCCATGACTTTTGCTTGCTGTCCTTCTCTCAGGCTGCAGGTATGAACATGGGGGGGGATCAGGGGGCAGTGCAGGAGCTTCTTTATATCCTGCAAGAAGAAACATGGAGCTAAAGAAGACTGCCCTCCCACTATCAAGAGAGTTCTGGCCTGGCCTTTTTCTGATAATTGGCTGGCATGGGAGGATCGTCAGTTAATGCCACTCACCTGTGCCTTCCAGGCTATAAAAGATGGCCCACATGAACTGCTCATTCTCTCTCTCTTCTGCTTCACCTTGCATCAACCCGTTGGTGATGTTTGTCTCTTAGGTTTAGGCTAGCTTTAATAAATCACTTTTTGTCACTTACTCTGAGCCAGTTTGTGACAGCACTAAGTACTGTGAACATAAATAAATGAAAACAATCTAGCTGTTCCCCCAGCTGAATCACACTAATAACTTTAGAGTAACTTTTATTATCTAAAACATATTCACATTAAAACTTTCCTTTTTGATCAAGCTTATAGTTAGGGCTGGAACAGGTGACCTTGAACCCTCCCTTAGTTATGCTGCAATAGGCCTAGGCTGCTGGGGGGGTTCCCATGATGCACTGAGTGTTTCTTTTTACTCTGTTTATACCCCACTCTCCGTTTAATCATTAGTTATAATTAATCTCTCGCTCTCTTCCACGGTCATTTTTTTGTCCTGTCTCCCTCTTCTCACCCCAACCGGTCGACACAGATGGCTGCCCCTCCCTGAGCCTGGATCTGCTTGAGGTTTCTTCCTGTTAAAAGGGATTTTTTCCTCCCCACTGTCACCAAGTGCCTGCTCATAGGGGGTGTTTAGATTGTTGGGGTTTTCTCAGTATTATTGTAGGATTTTTACCTTACAATATAAGGTAAAAACTCTTGCCTTGAGGCAACTGTTGTTGTGATTTGGTGCTCTATAAATAAAAATTGACTTGAATTGGATGCATTAGTGAAGAGATCACATTAAAAGTACTAAAAATAGTGTGAATGCAAGTGGTTTAGGATATGGGGACATTTACTGAGGGACATGTAATATCAATCACAACATTACATGGAGGTAAATAAGAAAGAAACACTGATTATCTCTAAAGGTCGTATTTGTGTCATAGATTTTATCACGACATGCCTAAAGAAAGAACTAATTTAAAAATACAAGAGGCGCGCCTATTTTTAAACCAAAACATTCAGCATTGCTGAGCATGAAGCTACTGACAGGAACAATATCGTCTGGATCTGGAGAGCTCTTCTTCTTCTTGCTCCTAAAGAAAAATAGAGAATTATTTTTGAGATCCAGATGGTATCACAGTGTTATCATGTCGAATCTCACTCGGAACTCAAATGCTGCTATCATCATCAAAGTTGCATTATTCTTTGTAATTTGGCTCATAAAAGAGCCCATACTGCACAACCATTAACCCACGTTTAGCTTAATGTAAAACCATTAATCCATAGTAGCTTATGAATAAAACATAATGCAGTGATGCATTCAGGCCGAGTCCTCTGTACACATAACCTTATTTATCATCTGTGTGTAAAGGTCGGCTGTGCCTCTGCAGCTGCTCTTTTGAAGAAGTCTCCCTGGCATTAATGCAGGCTCCACCTCACCTCTCACTTCTCTTTGCCTACCTTATCACACTCTGTTTCTCTTTGTGTGATTTTTCTCAGGAGACTTGAAATCATATTGTGTGGGTTTGGCAAGAGCTACCAGGTATCCACCCACCAAGACACACATTCCTATAAGAAAAAATCATAGTTATGAATCCCTTTAACCACTCGGATTCAGTGAATATAAACATATAAACACCTTAGTGATTACCCTGTCCATCCTGTTTCTAAGAGGTGATTCAATATTAGGCACTCATTATGACTTCTGACAAAATGCATAATTTCCTTCTTATGTAATGCGGGGTGAAGCGATAATTCACATAACTCCAGAGAACTGATTACTTTTAATTCTATAACAAAAGATCAGTGACATGACTAAATAAACTGCCTAATGTGTACAAACTGTTGCAATGATTTTGTCCTTTCAGGTTGGAACAAGCGGGTGGACTATGAGCCAGGGACTGGGAGCAAGCAGCTGTTTCCCAAGATGCACTTGGAAACATGTGGAGGTCCCTTATCTGGTGTAAAGGCAATGGTAGAGCTGCAGACAAATCACATTGGGAAGGGCTGCGACCGCGAAACGTACTCTGAAAAGTCTCTGCAAAAACTCTGCGGTGAGGGGGAAAAAGGAGGAGTGGGGGTGGAGGGTAAATTAATCTAAATGGAAGTGAGGAATGCCCTGTTGAAATAGTGTGGTGCCATTTAAAATGGACTCTGCTAATAATGAGAGATGTGAAAAACTTTAACTTGAAGAATGAAAAACTTCTCGATATCTGAGCCTTCTATGCATATTAACAAGCCAATTGCCAGCATGCCATTTTATCATCCTTAAAGTTCTTTTGTTTGTTTTTTATTTTAAAAAAATTAATTTCCAAAGTCCATTCCAGGATTTCACAGTGTGTTCATTTCCTGGAAAAAATTTTATACAGTAAATGTGAAAGACTTGGTAAAACTGTGCCTTCAAATCAGATTATTCATTTTATTATTTACTAATTACTGCCAGAAAGGGGGAACAGGTCATTGGATTAGTTTGATTTTGAGGAAAAAAAACATACAGATGGCAGATTTACAGAATACAGTGAAGTTATTCATTTCTCTGTGTTTTTGTTGCAGGATAAATGTTGAATATAGAAGTAGACTGTGCAGATAGATGTGTAGCTAGATGGACTTATTAACCATGGCTTTGTGACTTCCAGGTGCAGCATCAGGCAGTACTGACCTCCTTCCTGCCCCCAGCCCTTCTGCAAACTGGACAGCTGCTCTGCTGACGGACAGCGGCAGAGACAGTGACCTCATCTACAGATTTGATGGGCGACAGGCTGCAAATGTCCCAGATCACGTGGTGCCCCAAAACCTGACAGACCAGTTCACCATAGCAACATGGATGAAGCACGGACCCAGTCCAGGACTCAGAGCTGAGAAGGAAACCTTACTGTGTAGTTCTGACAAGACTGGTGAGGAAATCATTTCATTTAAAAGATCCCAAACTGCACAAAACTAAATGGCAAATTAAACTTTTCATTAGCTTCAGGTAATGACATTTGAGGACCAATATGTTCCTCCTGCAGCAGTACTGGAAGCTGCTGACTGTTAATGACCTTTCAGTGACACTTAAATTTTTTGTGCTTTGTCCTGAATTGCAAAACATACCACAAGCATGAGCCATATCGCATATAAACAATTAAAAAAAACCCCACACATTTCAAAACAACATTAATTAATTAAGCCGAGACTAAAGCCCACGGTGGCAAATGCTCTTTAAAACTTTTTTCCCCACTGCATCTCTGAACTGAGCTGCCTGAACTGTGTAATTAAACAAGCCATCTGCACATTGCACGCGCTCACAATGGTCTCACAGATGGCTTATTAGCTTACGAAATTAGTAGCCTGCTCTTGTAATGCAAAACTGCAGAGCGGTTTATTGCAGACCACCAGCATCTTTTAAACCATTTTTTTTTATTTGTAATCTTTTTTGCTTAAGGATGTGAGAAGTATCAACAGTTTCAACATGAGGCCCAGCTGTGAAATAAAATGCCCGTGTTTTGAATCCTATCAGGCCTTTGGGTGTGTCAGATGATATGCAGGGTTGGTGAGGAGCTGTATTACAATCACATTTATTTTCATACTATTAGATTGATAACCCATGTATGAATAATTATATAAAATGTTCCTACATGCTTGATTATGCTGAAATTCATCACATTAAGTTGGCTTTTTTTTTAAAACCTATTTATATTTATATTTTTATATTGAGGACTTGAAAATTAATACAAAAAGAAAAAAAAATCACATCATGATAGAATTTGGCAAATTATGAGTTCTGACAGTAAACTGTATTAGAGTCAGATGTAATTGCATGTAGTTGCTGTGACCAACCCTAACAGTCTCAACCTCTGTGTGATCACTTTTGGTGGGAGGCAACCTGTAGCCAAATAATCACAGTCAGACACACTGGTGAAGGTTTGCAAATAATTGTTGTCTAATTTATAAACTCAGACTGCCAGCATGCTGTAATCAATCTGATGAGCCCAACACATCCAGCACGTGTCTCTTTGCAATATGTACTGTAACTCAACTCAGCTGGTTGCCATTTGGTTGTATTCTGCTTATATTTCTGTATTAAAGCAAAGTTACTGAGCGCTTGTCTCATTTTGCAGTTAAATCTCTGTCCTGCAGCAACTACGTCACGGTTTGTGGAAGAATTTTCTCTGAATGTAGGCAGTTAATGTGAATTTCTGTGTATGTAGATTCCAGTTGTTCACAATTGCTGTATTATCACAGATTGCATGTTCCCATCTTGACCCTATTCAATTACTGTACAAACTGATAGCAGACTGACTCCATCTTATTGCTGTTTTATCACCTTCTTGATGCACCAGAATTGGTCTAAAGGCAACAACTGAGTACAAGTGATTGCAGATCTGTTCTCTGTCTTTGAAGCAACCATTTCAACAGCAACAAGATTGCAAGTTCATTGCACACAGTTGTAATAGTTTTGGTCATCCAGCAGTTTTCAATTACTGTTTTTCCTATTGTGATTGTAGTATTACCAGTGCCTAAAAAACTTTGGGCTGAATAATTATTTGTTTTCACAACAATGCTTCTATGCAAGAAAGACACTACAAGAATAAAGTTGTTTCTCCCAGTACACACAAAAAAAACCCCATAAAGACAAGTACTAGCTCTTCACTGCAGTGTTGCATCCATAAGGGGGAAAAATGCAGGCATACAAGCAACGCTGACCATACTCACTGGACTTCCTTTGTTTTACTGACTGATGTGGAAAACCCATCTGTGGTGACAGTTAAGAGTTGCACTGTTACACAATTTTTGAAATGGAGGAAAAGCAAAACTACTCACATGAACACAAGCAACATCAGTTTTCCTTGAAATAAACCTGTTGATTAAAACATTGTGTAATTTAAACCTGCAGCATATTTAATTGTGTGCATGTTTTTGCATGATCATGTCTGTCTGTGATCTTCCTGTTGCAGAGATGAACCGCCACCATTATTCTCTGTATGTTCACAACTGCCGCCTGGTGTTCCTGCTCAGAAGAGATTTCACTCAAATTGACTCTTTCAGACCTGCTGAATTCCACTGGAAACTGGAGCAGGTAAGGAGCGCATATTTGTGTGTATATGTGCCTTTCTGTGTCTGCACATTATGTACATGTATGAGTATGTGTGCTATTAAAGTGTGAGTATAGATTGAGGGTGATTCTGTAGAGCAGGTAAAGGGCTGTTCATTCTATAGGGAAGGGAGAGGCTTTTCATTTTAATTACTGAAGGTCTTTCATCCCTTTCTTCTTCTTGGTGCATGAGATAAGAGAGTAAAAGACACCACTATCCTACACACATACTTATATTCACACAGGAGTACAGACCAAAAGTGGAAAGTCTGCTTAGTTACGGGTAATAGCTCACCCAGCAGTAGATCTCTACTACCTGTCATGCCTCTGGAGAGTTGTTTAACTAATTTGCAGTGAAGGATTATGTTGGAGTCCTGCAGAGAATCTTTAAAAGGTAAAAAGTTGCATCATACAGTATGATGCTGCATCTGCTAGAAGAATGCAAATAAGAGTTTTCTTTTTCTCACTGACTGTTGCAAGCCTTTTTCAGTAACCTTTGCATTAAATAAAATGGATTGCAGGCAGGTAAAAGGTTTTAGCTTCCAAAGTGACTGCTGTTTGTAACCCTGTCTCTTTAGTCAGACTAGTGACTGTCAAACTGATGGTTAAAGGTCCCAGTCACAGGCACATCAGTGAGAGGGACACAGAATAATAAAGAGAAAACCAGAGCAGTCAAATGTACTCCTATGAACAGCACGAGGCAACAGTGGGAAGGAAGATCTCCTTTTTAACAGGAAGAAACTTCCAGCAGAACCAGGCTCAGGGAAGGCCAGCCATCTGCCTCCGCTGGTTGGAGGCAAGGGGAAAGAGAAAAGAAAAAGGAGAGCGTAGAGAGACAAGGACAAAGCACACATTATGTGAGAGAGAAGACAAATTTAATAACAGTGGCATATAAACACCTCAAGAGTGAAAAGAGATGGTCAGTGTCTCACAGGAAGTCCCTCAGCAATCTGAGCCTATAGCAGCATAACTAAGTGATGCTTCAGGGTCACCTAAACCAGCCTGAAGTATAAGCTTTATCAAAAACATGTAGTTTTAAAAAGTCTAATCTTAAAAGTAGAGCAGGTTTCCAAAACTGGGACCAAACTAGGTGCACAGAAGAGGGACCTGAAAGTTGAAGGCTCTGCCTCCCATTCTACTTTGAAATACCCTAGAAACAACAAGTAAGCCAGCAGTCTGAGAGCAAAGTTCTCTATTAGGATAATATGATCTTTAAGATATGACGGTCCTGATTATTCAAGACTTAAATTCTGGATTTAACAGGGAGCCAACCAAGAGGAGCATATAAAGCAAAATACGTGCTTCTCTTTCTTTTTCTGTCAGTACTCTCGCTGCAGCATTTTGGATCAACTGAAGGCTTTTCAGGGAACTTTAGAACAGCCTGATAATGATGAACTCCAATAGTCCAGCCTAGAATCAATGCCTGAATCGCTTCTCAAAAAAATTGGGAAAGGGTCATGCTTACCACTGTCTAGCACCCCCCTCTTCTTTTAACAATAGTCCATAAACATCTGGGAACTGAGGAGAGCAGCTGCTGGACAAGCTGATAACAAGCAGGAGGATCCCTCTTCTCTTTAGTCCGGAGGATACGGTGCCCAATTTTTATAAAAATTTCAGATTTCGATTCGTCTGACCGCAGAAAAGTTTTCCTCTTTGCCTCAGTCTATTTTAAATGAGCTTTGGCCCAGAGGAGATGACGACATTTCATGTTCACATACAGCTTCTTCTTTTCACAATAGAGCTTTAACCTGCATGGGGAGCTGTGTTCTCAGATAGTGATTTCCGGAAGTGTTCCTGAGCCCGTGCACTGATTTCCATGACACAATCATGCCTGTTTTTAATTCAGTGCTGCCTGAGACCCGAAGATCACGGGCGTCCAGTACTGACTTTCAGAGATTTCTCCAGATTCTCTGAATCATTTGATGATATTACATATTCTAGATGATGAGCTATTCAGTCTTCATAATTTTACATTGAGGAACATTATTCTGAAATTGTTCCACAATTTGTAGACCCTTTATTTTTGCAAATTGGTGACTTTACTTCTTCTTTACTTCTGAGAAACTCTGACTCTCTACCATGCTCTTTTTACACCCAATCATGTTACTGACCTGTTGCCAGTTAAACCTAATTTGTTGAAAAATGTCCTGTCTGCAGTTTCTTCTTAGTACCACTTACTTTTCCAGACTTTTTATTGCTCTATCCCAACTTTTTGGTTACATGTTGCTGCCATCAAATCAACGTTTCACTGGGTTTAGCTGACAAGCAGGGTTTTTTTTTTTTTTTTTTTAAAAGGTCAGAAGTTTACGTACCCAAATATATATGCAGAAAGAGAGCAGCCAAAAGTAATCTAGTTAAATCATTCCTATGGTGCAGTTTTTCATTTGATTAGTTTATCAAAAGGTCTATTTAGCCCTTCTGCAACCATTTTGAGACAGTTTGACTCTGTTTATTCTGCCTGTGGTGTTTGCATGAAGAGGTTTTACTGTGTTTGGACTTAAATGCAACCACTGAGTAAAGGAACTCTTGCAGTATAAAATATCATAAAATCCCTCATGTGGAAATAATTTTTATGATAAGCCAGTGAACTCCCCCTCCCAACTCAGTACTGCCATAATGAACGGTAGCTGTACATCTAATCTAATTGTTTACTCTCAGGATGCAGCATTTATCTGTCACATTTTGAAATTATTAGGAAATGCCTCATAATTATGGTGAGCTCTCAGAAGCAGCTCAACCCTGGCTTTTGGTTTATATTTTTATCTGCAGGTATGCACAGAAAATTATATGTGAATCCATATATTATTTTTTTTTTTTTTTTTCTTACAAGGGCATACACAACATTTCCTTGCAGTCATGCAAACATCAGTGTATCCTTTGGTAATCATCTTTGGTGTGTACCTTCCAGGCAGAACAGTTGTTTGTTGCAGGTCACAGATACAGCTAAACTTGTTTTTCTCAGGTGTACCTTCCAGCCAGGTAGCTGTTTGTTCTAGGTTAAAGGTAGGTTGAAAAGTGTTTTCCTCAGTCCACTGTTATTTTCTCCTGTGGCCCACGGAGGTGGATGTGACAAAGAGAAGGGCACCCAAGCAGCAGATTGCTAAGTTTTCCAAGCAAACAACCGCAAGACACAGTTCTATTTCTGCCTTGCTTTTTTCATTCTTTCTGCATTTCTTATCTTTCTTCTATTACCTCTTTCTCGCTCAGTCTTTGCTACTATGCACAGACACACATATAGTTCATAGTTCAGATAGTGGGGATCCCATTTGCTCCTTTAGCTGGATCTTATAAAAGACCATGGAGGGAGTATGCAGTGCAGTCAAAGAGAATTTGTGATGGTGTTACACACCACTACAAATCACTTGTGCAGAGACTCTCATTAAATATAAATGGAGACTGGTCTGAAATACCAGAGGTTAACAAGAGGAGTACATAAATGAAGAGAGTAAATTAAAAAAAAAAAGTACTCTGTGATTATCATGTACTGATTTTCACTATGATTTGCTGCATTTTTTTGGTAAATGCCTGACCATAAGTTTAACCACTGGCTTTACCAGCTGGTAGAAACAGAATTACGTTCATGAAGCTGAATTAGAGAAAAGACTGATGTATTATTGTTGAATCTTGGAACAAAAGGGGGAGTTTAGAAAGAAATACTGCTCTTTAAGTCATAAGAGCAGCTATTAAAACCTAGTCTGTGCCTAGAAGCAGCACTCTGCATTTCATATAAACAATGATGTAAGCATAGCTGAAGCCTACCTTCCATAAAAATAAAATTTTCTGGAATTTATTTTCATATGGCAACTGGAGACCATCATGCCAATCAGTTCTCAGACCAAACCCATCAAAATACTATATTTACCAGCCGGCCATGCATACACACAGAGAAACAAAGTCAAAACAACACCAGCCATGCTGCAGCAACTCGTAATTAAAATGAATGCAATACAGAGAGAGTTAAACAGGTTGGGGGCTACTTCCTGTGCCCTTTATTTTGCAGACTTTGGTCAGACCATATTTGAAAGTCATTATCTGACTTTCAAGAATGACCACCTTTATTCTTCAACACAGCCTGAACTTTCTTCTTGGGTAAGATTTCTTGTCATTTAGCTAAAGATGAAGCTTATAGTTAGGGCTGGATCAGGTGATCCTGAACCTTCTCTTAGTTATGCTGCAACAGGCCTAGGCTGCCCTGGGCTTCCCATTATGCACTGAGTGTTTCTTTTCCATTCACCTCTTTTCAGTTTCTCTCTGTGTTTACATGCCACTCAGCATTTAATTATTAGTTATTATTAATCTCTGGCTCTCTTCCACTGTGTCTTTTGTCCTGTGTCTTTCCCCTCACCCCAGCCGGTCGCTGTAGTTGGCTGACCCTCCCTGAGCCTGGTTCTGCCGGAGGTTTCTTACTGTTAAAAGGAAGTTTTTCCTTTCCACTGTCACCAAGTGCCTTCTCACAGGGGTTCATCTGATTTCTTTGTATTACTGTGGGGTCTTTAACCCTGTAATGCCAAGTGAATCATACGTATTTGACGGTTTTTGTGAGTTTTTTAAACCTCGTCGGTTGTTTGTGCAGACATCTTTTATGACCAATACCTATGTTTTAAAGTAAATTAAGCCACCTCTAGTGGTCATACATGAAAGGGTGTGTGAACAATGTCTTTGCTTTTCTCCGGCAAATTCCGAAGAAATACGTAAATATGGATTTTCTCAGATTTCTGAAAAGTCTTTGGGGACTAAGTGGCATTAGATGCCACTGGAGGACATGTTGGTTAATCTCGAGTGAAGAGCACGTTTCGAGGTTCCTGGACGTGAAGAGAGTTTTGAAGCTGGAAATCAAAGGGGTGGTGTTGAATGTTGTCAACATCACCACAAGTCAGATTTCAGTTAGAAGAGAAAGAAGAATTCTGGAATAATTTGGACAGTGGCAAAGAGTGTTACCAGTGGGGAGAGAGTGGTGATTGAAGTGGACTTCAGTGGAAATGTGGGTTAAGGGAACAGGCAGATGGTCCGCTGTGGCAACTCCTAAAAGGAGCAGCCAAAAGAAAAAGAGGAATGTTTGGCTCACCAATGACCATCAGTATGACGGTGGATTCTCAAACTTAATTCAAAACAACACTGATTTTCCTGTTAGTTATCTTTTACCAGCTTTTAATTGCACAGGGGGCTCTTACTATTTAGTGGTCAATGAAGTTCATCTTCTACATTCAAATGTCATTTAGGCTGAGGACACAAAATAATTAGGTACTCTGCATTTCTTTTAGGTAAACTTTTTCAGCAAACTAAAGACTTGTTGGCTCACTGAAAAGATGCAAGAATGAAATGCATGCTGTTCATTCTTTTCAGACTACTAAAGATAGATTGTACCAGATGACAATGCTTTGTCAGTTTACATCATGAATGCACTTGTAGGCTGAATCACACTAAAACCAAATGATGAACGTAAGTCTCTGCTCTCAGCAATAGCTGTGTTTTCACATGCATTTCCTTCTCCCGCTGAAAGAATTTTTAACGTTAAGTGCTGAATGTTACACAGTGTATTATATATTAATAGTGCATATTAATACTTATTCTTTAGTATCTCAGAGTGCTTATAGTGCTTAAAAAAGACTAAACTAAGAACAAGAACTGCTAGAGTGCTTCGAGGTGAATAATGAGCACAAGAGTAGTGGAGACTGTTGGGAAAAGGACTGGTAAGAAGAAGAAGATGTGACTGTGGAGTGTCACAGCTGCTTCTTACTGTCCTTGTTTCTCCAGCACTTAGAAAGGACACCCAATGGCTTCCGCAGCAACTCCATTTAGCTCTATTGATTTTGCAATTTTGAGCCTAAGAGAGGAGGGGTAGAGTGCGATGAAAGCAACCTGGCAAAGAGAGAGCGAGAGAGAAAGCAGCTTCCATTTTCCATGCCGATCGAACACTGAAGGAATGTCACATTGGACAGAACCCTTTATGCACACATCTACAGGCACTGACTTATTTATGAGTTTATGTGAACACAACCATGCACACAAGCACACACACAGGATGCCTATTTTTCCTTTCAATTTCTCAGTCTTGGTAATGGACCAGAGGATGAATCACTACCCTTTCTGAACATTATTCACTCTCCTGAGTCTGGAGAGCCTATCGATACAACCAGCTGTCGTAAGGATATTCACTCACAAAGTCCCGTACAAATCAAGGATCACTCTTTAAATGTCCTCCAAGCCAAAAAATGGTAGGAAAATGTCAGGCATAAAATCAAGGAAAGACAAAAGTTAAGTCATTTTCCTGAGTATGAGCCTTAATGTACGCCTGCACCTTTCAATATTTCCCCACTCTTGAGAATATGTCAATTAAAATCAAATGTTTTACAGATAAAGCACAAAATATATATTACAGAAGGGTTAGAAGGGATACAAGGACCCAGTATTTTTCTCAGCTCACACCTGAGATTCTGAAAGGATTAAAAGATTTGTTTCCCATCAGTTCAAAATAACTGTTAAAAAAAAAATTTAAAAATGACAGAGCATGGTGGAAGCTCCCGCATTGTGAATCACAGACCAGCTCTCCAGTTTCACCAATTACACCTCTCACAACTTCTGCAGAGCCCCTGCTATTTATTGTTTATGTCTGACATCAATAATGAGGACTGAACGCCGGAGTGGAGCGAAATCGCTCTCGCTGCTTGTCTGTAAAGCCATCTACAGTTATCTGCCTTATCTGCCTGTTTCCACTATGCCTGTTGTGCCGTGGCTTGTTCTCTGCCCTGTGTGGATTAAAAGCCTCCTTTTGTTTCTCAGGAGATTAATTGGATGGTGTGGGTGGTGGAGTGTGTATTGCCTCTCCTGTTTGTAGTAGATTGTACCTATGCAGAGGGTGAGAATTTTTCATCTCACACTCAAGTGATTAATAAATGTTTCAATTTTACATCTAATTGTATATATCTATATTTCATTTGCCACGTGAAGCCTCCAAATGTTTCAGTTGGAGTAAGAAAGATTAAAGCAAAAGTATCTGGAGTTAGAAGATGAGATGGAAATGTTGCCACATTTTGTGATAGATGAGAGCAGCTTTTTGTCACGAGTCCAACACCATCATTTTCTTCAGTTCCCATCATGTTTTCTCTGTTTTCTCTGTTGCTGTGTTTATTCACTTTTCAGTGTTAATGTAATGATATTTGGCGTGAATCGCTTTCATTTTGTAATTTATTCGATCACAAGGACTCGTATGAAGCATGCTTTTGAATAAACAAGCACAAGTTGGCACTGAAACACACATTTTGCTCCTTTTTGAGAGTGCAAAACAGAAAAGGACAGTAAGCAGCCGAGAAAATGTTAAGAACTGCCTCGGGCAATAACATTCTCGGTGTTTATTTCATTTCTAGCCTCTATTTTTCAAATGCCTTCATTTGAGAGCTCAGCTGGACTTTGTCTGCTTTAGGTGCTTCCTTCCATCTCTGTAAATGCAAATTTCTTTGCACTGTGTGTGTGTGCTGGGACCGGAGGGTGAGGGATAGCAGACCTATATGAGTGTGTGTGTGTGTGTGTGTGTGTGTGTGTGTGTGTGTGTGTGTGTGTGTGTGTGTGTGTGTGTGTGTGTGTGTGTGTGTGTGTGTGTGTGTGT
>JASGAU010372439.1:0-10063 GCA_030220045.1 Australoheros facetus
ATATATATATAAAATCAGTAGACTACACTTGCAGTATTATGGCTGAAGATGAAACCTCGTCTTTCTTCTAACATGTGCTCCATGGTGGAAAAGACCCATCAGTGTTATGTTATTATTGAAGTGGAGAATCAAAAAGCTGTTTGGTCTAAAAGCAACTTAAACTAGAATATGGAAAGTAAGAAGCAGCTTCAGACTTTCTTACAGGTGGCCTGGTGGAACACATCCTAAGCAGAGCATTCATACTAAGAATACCAGAATCTGTAATGGTTTGGGCGTACAGTAGTGCAGAGAAGTTTACCAAAAGGAATCAAGACCCACCTTTCTTTGTAATGCTTGTTGCTATTGAAGTGATGCATTCATGGGGAATTTATAAACCTCTTAGGAGACTAACCTTTGGAAGGATATGAATGCGCCCTACTTTGTGCCCTACTTTACAGGACACTCTCACTTTCAAGTTCTTGTTTACTCTTGTCTTGTGAGGACTTTGTAGTAATCTATTTATACGCTAAAAGGAGAAAAAGATATACATGATCTGGCTGTGTCCTGTTAGCTATATATATGAAAAAAAAACAGCTCTCACTTTCTTTGGAAATATTATTCTCATCTTGAAACTCCTAAGTGTTTTTTCTTTCTCAGTAATGAAGAACAATATATGCATATTGCTTCTGCACCAACCGTCAGCATGATTTAAAGCTGCTTCACTTTATAATGGAATTTCCTCAAGGACAGAGTGCTAAATGGAGGCTTTGGCTGTTTAAATTTGGGTTCACTTTAAAAAGCTTAGCTTTGAATATTCCTCTCCACATCTGTGTTCAATATACTGGCATTTTATTGTTTTCATATTAAACAGCTGTACTGACAAAACTGCTTAGGTGATAAATGTTTATAGTGTGCATTCGGGTCGTGTAATACCCATTTGTTTTATGATTCTTCCTTGTCAGCGAGTTGTAATACTTGCACATGGTTTGCATGTGAACAAAAATATCTTATTTTAAAAACACCCTGACTACGCAAATAAAAAGTTAAAAGTATCATGCCTCCTGTAAAATACATCAAAGGTATTTTGTCTGTTTCAGACAGTTTGTGTTTTCTTTATAACCAGGTCAAAACATATGCAGACAGTGATTCATTTTGCAGACAGTGATTTAAATTATTCAACATGAAAGTCATTGTTTGTTCTCTGAAAGTGTTTCCGGACTGGCTGCTGTAAAATTGCATTACCTTCACATTATCTGGAAACATGAGCGTTACAAAACCTCAGAAGTCATGTTCAGGTCTGTATGTGTATGTTAGGTGTGTTTTTTTTGGAACTGGGATCTTCTTGGTATATGCCATTGGACCATGTACTTATGATTTATTAATTTAAAGGCATTAGCTGGCATTTGGTTTGTGAATGTTTAGTAGCTAGATACTGTAGCAGATCTAATAGAACTGTAAGAGGATGAAAAGAGCAAATGAAAGTCGGTGGCATTTTAGTGCTCCCCTCTTTGCTATATAAAACTCAACATTGATTAATGGCTGGAAGACTTCATTCATTTTAATATGTGAAAAGACACTGATTTAATGTGGGTTATATCATATGTGCTCACGTAAACTGAAGTGCATATAGTGTTATTTTCCTAGCAGGAGAGGAAGAGGAAAAATTTCCTTCGATACTTTCTGCTCTTTAAGTGACATTGTGACCCTAAATTCGATGGTAATATAAGGACAGGGAAAAGCAATACAACTGTATAACACATCATAAACATGCATAAAGAATCAACATAAGTTCAGAGTAACACTTGACTCTACAAGAATTTCCCATTTTAAAAAATAAGTGCTCCATCAGAGCAGATGCATGTGTCGGATGTAAGGATGCAAACCAACAGACCGCAGATGTTTTCCTGATGCTTAGAAATATTTTCATCTTTTGACGCCATTTGTCAGGATGATTAGTGTATTTTTTTTATTAATTTAACTCTGTTAATATTGCTCTAATCTAAACATGCAGATCTGCATATTTTCAGGACTTGTACTCTGACGTCTCTTAAGACAGGTCAAAAAGTCAACGTAGTGCCGTGCCCTGGGTCAGGATGTCAATGAGATAAACTCAAAGCCTTTGAAAAATGATGAAAGCCGGGGCTTGTGTATTGTCGTTGTTATTTCCTTTTGCGATAGAGACATTTAACCCAGAAATATCAAAAATGAACAGATGAGACTGCCGCTTGCTGTCAATTGTCCCATCAAATGGAGAAGTGTCACTACTGATCCTTACTGCTGTCTGTCTAGTTTGGCACTCCAAAATGAGGAATCTTTCTAAATACAACACTGTGACATGTGGCAGGATCTATAGTCTCTGAGCCCACAAAGTAAGCACAGATGGCATCAAAATATAAGAAAACTGCATAAAGATTATATAAGTATATATAAGGGGTACAGCATACATAACTAAAATTAGACAATTTGTGCTTTTTAAAAGGGGACAAAGCTTTGAAATATCTCTTTTTTAAAACAAAAACATCTGTCACTGTTCCAGCATGCACATCAACTAAAATTAGATTTTTAATATCAAGCAGAATTTAACCAAAACCCCCTTGATGTCCAACATAATAGTGCATGAGTTTTTGTATTTTGACAGAGAACACAAAGACAAGGAGCCAAACTGGAAAGACAAAGGACCCTTGACATTTCTTGAAATGTATGTGGTTTTGTGTGATAGAGAAGATTTGATTTTGAATCTAAAAAAGAATGTGGGCCAAAGTGGCGAGGACAGCACGTTGTCTGGATCAACACATTACACATTCTGGTCAGAGGTAATGCTGAGCAGTGTCAGTATGGGTTCACTTGAACAGATGGTCATCAAACTTGCCCTTGAGTTTCCAGCTTTGCTGAGTCAGCCAACTGGAACTCCATGGCATTTTAAGCAACACTCATTTTGCCTCGTCTTCGCAGTGGCAGGGTTGGATTGTTCAAGGGGGTTAGAGGGCAACAGTCTCGCTGCACTCCAGAGACAGACCATAAGTGTGCTGAGAGTTTCTGTATGGTCATAGTAAGAACATGGCTGCGTTGATTTTGTTTAAGTAAATGCCCGACTCTCAGGAGCAAAAACAGTCTATTTGCTGGATTTAACAACCTCACAGTCATGCTCATTTGTGCACTTGACTATCTTAGCTCTGTTTCATCTTCATAATGATGCTCAGTCATATCAACTTATTAGGTATCCTACTCCTTACAGTATAATTCAGCTTACAGTACCTAATTATCTGTAAAATATTGATTTATTTAATTTTTTTGTAAATTTACCAGTCTGTTATTCAGCTGGACTTAAAAGCATCTAGCAGCTTCTTTCTGGCAGGCTAAGTGCTGACTGATCTGTGTAATCTGTGCTAGCAGACTGATTTATAAGAGGCTCACGAAGGAACACTTCTTCACAGATGACAACCAAGCTATTTATCATCTGCTATTGATTTTCCTGTGCATTGTCACAACAATCTGTGCTCACCGTTAAACTAGTCTGAGCAGAAGGAGCAAAGAAATCCATGTGCTCACCATCTGTAGTGCCTTTTCATTTATATTGTGTGAAATATTTCTGTGTAGTATTAGAATTTTATTTTTTTTTATCTGTTAGGATATTCATAGTTTTGCTTTGTCTTATATACATATTGACACATCACATTTAAAGTTTAAAAAGTGAGTTATGATTCTACCACCAATTCATCCATACTTCCTCTCTATTTCAGATGATGGCAAGCTGTCATTTGAAGAGTTCAATGCTTACTTTGCTGATGGGATCCTGACTACTGAGGAGCTACAGGAGCTTTTCTACTCCATAGATGGACAGCAGAATAAGTGAGTCTCTCTCTGATTTTAACCTAGTGTTATATTTAATAGATTCACAGCAGTAATCGTTTTGTGCTTTTACAGGTCAGAGAAAACAAAATGAAAGCATGTTTAAAGGCAGAGTCAGTGTGTTCTTTCCTCACAGCCTCACAGCTGGAGGGAGGCCTTCAGTAAACCGAATGCAAACTGAACTGACGTTTACCCCCTTCCTTTGGACATAAAATACAGTGGACTAAACCAGCCACTTCAAAACCTAGAATACTTCCCTGAAATTACAATCAAGAAAATCAGTTTCATGGGAGCTCCTGAAATCACCGCTCTGCTGTGAACACTTAACTCCTTTAGCCACAGAGGAAAGAACCATTTCTCCCCTGTCATGTTATATTTATTGTATCTAAGTCTGATCCTTAGCCGAAGCCAGTGTTCTTTATTGCCTTTGGCATATCAGGTATTTGTATTCATGAGACATTTTGCAACTTTTCCCCATTAAATCGTGCCAGCACTGAGGCAAAACAACGTTTTCTAAATTCTTTCAAAATCTTTGTATAAACTCAGGTAATATAAAAAAAAACACCATGACTGGTAAATCACTGAAATGCTTTAATAGACCCAGGCTCATAAACAAAAGCGGACTGAAATAGTTTTGTTTTGTTTTGTTTTTTTTGCATCTAGCTTCGTTAGAGTGAATATAGTGTTTGGCAACAGTAACCACTCTGCATTTAATTTTGTTGTTGTGCCAGCTCTTCCATCACTGTGTGATAAATAGCTTTGGGACATGCTGTTAGGCTAGCATTGCAACTGATGTGAAATAATAGCCCTGAGACCTCTCTAACCACCCTCTGTGCTTTGAGCCAGTTGGCATGAACTGTGCTCTGATGTGTAATTAAAGATTTTTCTTATTCTCAGTTAATTGAGTGATGATAGGAAGAAAGCGTTTTACCTGTGTGAGCTTGATAATGATAATGGTTAAAGTTACACAGAAAATACTGGAACTGAAAGTAAAGGGAAAATGATGATCACATTGGCTATATCTTGGTTGCCTGAAACAGAGATATGAGGGGGACTTATTGTCACCATCCAAATGCAGATTTCTAACAGTGACTGCCAAAAAGATATTTGTTTTTGTTGTCTGCAGAAGCTGCGTGAGCTTCCTAATAATGCAGCCATTAGCCAGCTTCACTTACATCAGACTTTAAAATGCCATTAAAACAACAGGGGAATTTTTTATATAGTAATGGTAGTAATAATAGACTTTATCAGAGAGCAGTTTCTCAACAAATGCAAACCATTCTGCTGTGAGCGGTTAAAAAAAATAAATAATTTCAATGTTTTTACCACTGTGGAAGAAGGAAAAAGAAAATGGTCTCTCTGAACTGCATTAACATGCATTTCCTATAAGGCAAGCTTTTAAACAATGATAAAATGCAGAACAGAACATTTTTAAGAACAAACATGGCAACTATTTCAGGTTAATAGGCTGTGCACAAATGTCATTTATATGGTTTTAACACTGACGCCTTGAGTGAGTCTTCATATGATAAATTCGCACATAGTCACACCAAACCTCTCAAGCAGAAATGAAGAGCTAAGTAACTTGGAATGTTCCTAATTAATTCTGTCAGTAACTTCCACATTTCTCTCCTCTTACGTTCTGCTCTACAGCAATCTGGACACTGGCAAGCTATCAGGTTGGTTGGAGAGTGCTTAGTCTGATTTAATCTGTGACATTGCTTGCATTTCTCTGTAACTCCTATCTTAAAATCCAAGTCCTAAGTTCTTATCTTTATCTTCTTATCTTTATCTTTCCCCATTTTATATTAGCAGCATGGTAACCCTTACAGCAACAGCCACAGACAGATGATTACGTTAGCTTAGCATAAAAACTAGATGCCGTGTTTATTTTTTGATTCATTTTCTTTATATATTAAATAATTAACACTAGCTAATAATCTATATCAAAAACATTTATAGTTTAGTTGGATTTATTTGGCATATTTTGTTACTGATGAAGAAAACCTTTTAAAAAGTCAGCTGTTCTCCTATTGGGAGTCTTTTTATTATGCTAAGTGCTAGGTGCTAGTGGTATCTTAAAATTTGCAGACATGAGATTGATATAAGTATTCTTATATTGTTTTCTTCTTAAAGAAATTAAATAAGCACTTGTTTTCTAATTTTTCTGTTTTGTTTTTTTGTTTGTTTGTTTGTTTTTAAATCTGCTTGTTTGCTTTCTGTGCCTTTAATGCCAACATTAGTGCCACCACATACTGGCAAATATGCAGTTGTGATCTATTGACCTTTTTTAAATACATGTGTGTCAGATGGCCTGAATAAAGTTAAGAACTAGGGCAGAGACCGGTAAATGCGACTTGTACCCAGAATAAAACTTCTGCATAATTTATTGAATGGGAATGGCATCTTTTGCATCTGACATCAACAGAAGTTGACTGTTTTTCCTTAACAGAATGCTTCTTTTATCTCATATGTGGTTCACTGAACATCTGTCAGCTGCTGCGCTATGTTCTTTAGACCAAGTTGTTTCCGAGTAATGGTTTTAAATTAAGTGACATAACATAATTGAATGTAATTCAGGGGAGTGTAAAGGGTGCCAATGACCCATTCGCCTTGGCTCACATTGTTAACTGTGTCATACCACTTGCACTCTATCAGTTGGTGTAAAATTAAGTTTTTAATTAAGAAGTAAGAACTAATTAATATTCCTCTGCTTCATTCTTGTAGCAAAATCCTACATCCACTGCTTTCACAGTTATGTGAGCTCATTTGTGACATAAACATGAAAATGTGTAGGAGTTTCTTTATAACAGTTGGCGCTATCTAGTATGAAATTCATCTTCAGGCATGCTGTCATTAACACTAGAGGAATGAATGAGAGACCTTGTAACACTAGGTGATTAAAATAAGTAAAACAACTCAATTTGATGGGGATGGGTAGCATAAGTATTGCTGACACATATGGATAGAAATATCACATTCATTATGTACTCACTCCTGCAGTCATGTTCTTCTTTTAATTAGAATCTGTCATGGCAACATAGTAGAGTTTGTCTCCAACTTTTTAAAGTAAACATTAATGTTTGATTATTTTGCAATTGCAATAATCTAATAGTTTATTTGCTCTTCCCCATTAGATTATTTTTCTCAGCACCTTGGGGAGTATCTTAACGTCCTTTCAGCTCTGGAGAGCCTGAATATTGCCATTTTAAAGGCAATGGATAAAACTAAAGAGGTAAGAATTCAGCAGAACATGTCATGACTTTTTGAAAGTTATGCTGTGAACCCTTCATGATACTGAAACTCATGTTGAGTAAAAAAAAGAGTTTGGTTTCGGCAAGGGTGCTGCTTCAGTAGCGTGGCAGGACACATGGCCACCACTCACTAGCTCTGAATTCAAAAGTGAGTACCGGTATTCCTTATCCCCTATTCAAACCTTAAACTAAATCTTCATGTTAAAATGTAATTATGGGAACATTCTTTCATTCTTTCTTTCCCATCATGGAGGTGGGCTTACACAACACAAGTGTCCAAACCTGTACCCACAACATAAGTAATAGAAGTACACATACACGCACAAAGTTAGTATTTTGTGTTATAAATGCCCTACATTTAATTTTGTGCTGATTCCTGCCTATTACATACGAGTTTGGACATTTTAATACAATATGATGCAGATTCTGTTTATTAGCTTTGCATGTGAAGGATGTGAAGGCTAGTTAGTGAGTAATGGACCAATATTAAAATGTTGCTAAACTTGGTGACTTGACTTATCCTCGTTAGAACTTGCCCTTTTCTACTGTATGGAGTTTCTTATGATTTCTGTTTCTGTCCAGCAGCACAGCACCTCAGGTCCTTTCTGCTGCAGCAATTAGTGCTCCCGCTGCTAAAGCTGTAGATACCTAAAGCTGCTCATTAGTATTTAGGCAGTTGCTGGGAGTCAGTCTGCCCACCTACTGTATGTTCTGCAGGTCACATGGGCCCTGATTGCACTCAGTCCATAGAATCAATCCAGATAATCAGTCTGACTTATGTAATTCCATTTCTAACAATTATAGTACGCTTGCTTTTAAGAAAGTAGCTTGGCATTGTGGGATGAACATTTTCTTGCTCAGAGTTAGATGAGGAGACTGGTTCAGAATGAGAGATTAATGAGAAGCTGCTGCAGGAAGAAGATGTTTGGGTTAGCTTAATGCTAAGAACTGCTTAGAACAGCAGGGAACTGCTAGTCTGGTTGTGCCCAATGCTTGTTATTGTAGTGGTTTAATTGGTTTGATAAGAGACAGAGACTTGTTGATTACTTGTTTTTGTTACTTAAAGAGCCAGCCTAACTTCTTGTTAAGAGCTATTCCCCACTGCTACTTAAGAAGCTGCTGCTGGTAGCTTTATATTTACTGTAAAGATTTAAGAGTGGTGTCATCCCTCTCACTAAAGTTGGAGTCATGGGTCATTTTTGTGTCCATTTGCATAGCTGTTTGGCTGCACAGAGAAAAGAATTATCATATCTCAATCAACAGAGCGGTTACAGAGATGCACTTGCATCAAATAGCTAGCAGTGCTGCCAGATGACAATGCAACAACTTGTAGAGGGGGTGTGCAAAGGTCTGAGTAGCACCAGTGGACTACTAATGCACTGTGATGCCACATCCTTAACCCTTGTTCAGTCTACAATTCTGAAACCTAACAGCTGCAACTATACCCTTGATACTCCTGATTTCCCACTGTGTTTACCAAAAACCTCATGTCATAATGTGTAGCTGTTTTGCACAGCCTAGCATTTTGATCCCCAATCATTATATCGTTCAACTGCAGTTGACAATATATTTTAGAACTAGTTCGGCACTTTTTGAAATAACAACCATGAATCAGGGGCTTCAAATTAATAGGACAAAATAAGAAATACTTGTTAAATTAAGAGTGAAGGGAATGTGTTCTGAATAATAATGCAGGCTGTCTTAATTAGATCACCTCACTCCACTTTTTGGCCTCTTCTTTAAAGCTGTCGAAGTGGGTAAATCCTTAGAGGGTTGTGCAGTCACTGGTTAGCAGCTGTGGTCTGTCAGTGCTTTGGACCGCTAATCCCACAATGTTTTTTCATAGAGGTTTGTCATCATAAGTTTTGAAAATGAGCTGTGCCATGTTACTTCACTTGCACATTGCGTTAATACTTCTCCTTTGAGAATGTGTAATCACATTTGTGTTTGGGGACATGAGCAGCAATTATGTCTCCTATTAAAGTTCTTCCACCTTGGAATTTGAATATGCACTACTGAATAATGTATGTGTTCTGAGAATTAATTAGCCCGTTTAATTGCAGCTGTCACACATTTCACAAGTGCCTGCAGTTGTTTTGGAGAAGTTATCACATGATCTCTCTCTCTCTCCATCTCTCTGTGGTGTGTCTTGTCTCTGAGCTGCTTTCCTTTCTTCTCACTTCAGTTTGAGCAATTTCTTCTTTAACCCTTTGTTCTGTGTGTCACTCTGTCTCAGGAGTACCAAGGTTCCAGCGTGTTGGGCCAGTTTGTCACCAGATTCATGCTAAGAGAGACATCCAGCCAGCTGCTTTCTTTACAGAGGTCCCTGCAGTGCGCCATGGAGGCTGTGGAGGAGCAGAGCAGCCCTGCACCGTTAGTACTCTTTATGACAATCTGTTTTGTGTTATCTGATGTTTGTTATGTGTTATTTGACACAGTTTTCATACTCTGTTATAGTCTTAGTCATAATACAAGTAGAGACCTGCTGACTGACATTTCTGAATGGCTGGCAGGTCAGTGGTACTGTATGCCAGGGTTGTCAAACACACAGCCTGTCCTGCCAAAGGGTCTAATGGCTTTGTGAAGTACGTAGAAATGGCGTGCATAATTTTTTGAGTTACACTGTATTTTGTACTGTGAAGCATTTTGTTGCGGGTCTGCAGAGTGCATCACGCCATGAGAGTTCTCCAAACTGTTAATTACATCTGAGCCAGAGGCCTGAAGCATCATCAGTTTTAAAACTTTATTACAGTACTTATTTCCTCTGACCTGCCACAACACACAGAGGTAAGATGATTGAGCCAAGAGGCCACGCTGATGCTTCTCTTAGATTTATGACTGTAGCCTTTTTCAGAATGTGGATTAACTGAAAAATATTATTGAAACTGTATTATTCTTATGGCATCTCCACATACCACCTCTTTTTAAAAGAATGTTCTTTTTTCTTTTTTTTTTACACTAAAAAAGGGGAACATTTTAAG